>JAUESP010000256.1:0-130063 GCA_030914335.1 Drosophila borborema
TTGTAAGTGTTTTGAGGGAGTTTTTTAAATATTTGTTTATGTCTTCAAAGTTGTGATTTGGGGTTAGGATGAGTGGAAAGATCGGTTGCATCTTTCGCAGCCAGATCGGCTAATTCGTTGCCCTTAATGCCTACATGGCCGGGGATCCAGATGATTTAAATTTTGGTTGGTATTTGGTGAGGATGTTTTCGGATGAAGGATGGATAATAGGATGAGTTGTTGATGTTTACTATTGCGTCTATGGATGAGAGGGAGTCGGTGTATATAGCATATTTTCCAGACTTGTTTTTTAAAAATTGGAGGGCTTCTGAGATCGCGATGATTCAGCTGAAAAGACCGTTGAGTAAAATGGTAATAAGCCTGATTTTATTACGTTGTTGTTCGTTGGTTATGGCGTAAGATGTGATTTTGTTTATTTGTGAGCCGTCTGTGAATATGGTTTTGTATTTTTGTTGTCGTCAAGGATTTGTTTAAATAATTTGTTGTATATGAGGGGGGAGTTGAGGTTTTAAATACTTTCTGAGAGAGGAATCCGTTAATAGAGTGTTTAGGTGCCATGGTGGGGTATGTATTATTGGGTTTCTGGGATAATGTTGTGTGGGATGTCGAAGACTTTGGCAGTGCTGATGATTCTATCTATTGTTGATTGGTATTTAACTTCTTATTGTGTTTATAGTTTTTTATTATGTTTTTGATTGGGGAGTTATGTGAGTTTAATAGTGATTTGCTGAGTTTAGCTGTGGCAATTTGATTTCTTATGTGTAGTGGGGGTATCTGGGCTTCGTGAAGCATATTGTTGGCAGGGGTGGTTCTGAAGGCACCGAGTGATATACTTATTGCAGAATTAGTGATTGAATTAAGGGGTCGGATGGTAGATTGAGGGGCAGGTCCAAACAGTGGGAGGCAGTAGTCAATTTTTGATATTAATATTGCTTTGGTGATGTTAATTAGTGAGGAGGTGTGGCAGTTGAATTTGTGGTTTGATAGGCATTTTACAATTTGGATCTTTTTTTCTAACGAGGCTTTTAGGGATTTTATGTGGTCGTGGAAGTTGTATTTGTTGTTGATGTGAATGCCTAAGAGTTTCAAGCAGTTAACATTTGTTAACTGATAGTTAGTTGTGAGGATGTGGCATGAGCAGTTGTGTTGCGACAGATGTGTAGGGTTTTGCATTTTGTAGGGGATAATTGCGCTCCAGAGTATCGCACCATTCTGATATTTGGAAGAACAGTGTGGGTTAGGTCTATGTTTTGGTTTTTGGTGTTAGCGACATTTATGAAAAGATTAAGTCGTCAGCATATGCGCTTAATTGGATTGTTTTGTGAAGGGATATGATTGAGTTGAGTTGGGTTGAAAGCGATGGTGAAGAGGATAACTGAGAGGGGAGAGCCTTGTGGGATACCATTATGTAAAGGGCGTGACATTGAATAGTTGTTTCCTATTTTTGCTATTATTTTCTTTTTGTCATGAAGTTTTTACGTAGCTGAAGATATGGGGTCCTATGTTCCATGTTTTGAGTTGGTCGAGTATCGTGTGCAGTCCAATTCTGTCAAATGCTTTTGTAAAGTCAGGGGGACGATTGATGCGTGTGTTTTTTTTTGAGAGCGTTCTACATATGAGATGGTCTAGAAAAAGTAGACTATCTATAGTAGATTGCCTTTTTTTGAAACCGACTTGACTGTTGTGTATAAGTTTGCTGTTGTTGACAAACCACCACAGTCTTTTGCAAACGATTTTATCAAGGACTTTAGACAAGCAGGGTTTAATGAAATTGGGCGGTAGGAGTTTAATTCGGATTTTGGTGAGGATGGTTTAAGTATTGGGATAATTATGCTAGTCTTGTATGATTGTGGGATAAAATTTTTAAGGATTAAATTTTGAAGGTGGATTATGCGGGTCTTGGTTTTATTGTCTATGTTTTTTATCATAGCATAGTTGATTCTGTCTTGGCAGGTGTTTTGCCAGTTAGAGATTTGATTGCTGCGTTGAAATTCTAATATTGAAATATCATTTTCTATGGCTAATGCTTTTTTGTTAACTGTGGGTGTGGGCTGTAATGATAGTGAAGCGCGTTTAGCAGAAGAACAGGTTGTAGGGAAGTTGTCGTCGTTGGCTGCGTCTGACCAGTTTTTGCAAAACATGTTGGCGATTTCCGATTTGTCGGTGGTGTGCTGGGATGAGATTGGGTTGAGGATGCAGTGGATGTTTTTGGTGGGATTGAGGCCGCAAAAGCGCCGAATGTGTGCCATATTTTTTGAGATGGTGTTTGTGGATTGATTTGTGCAGTAAAGGTGTTTGTGCTTGCTATTTTTTGCTGCTTTTAGCGTGCGTCGAAATATGGCATTGTCATATTTATATTTGATTATGTTTTCTGTGCTAATGTTGCGTTTTAGTTTCTCCACGATCGTACCTTGTTGTAACGTAGCAATTGGAGTTGGTTGTTCCACCAGGGAACCGTTTTGTTGGGGTTTTTGGAGGGATGATTGGGGGATTGCAAAGTGTGCTGCGGTGCGAATGATTTTTTGAATGTTGGCTGTTTCTTTGTTTATATTGTTACTGCTTGGATAGTTTCAGCTAGTTTTTGAGTATATTTTGAAAATAGAGGCCAGTCTGCGCTGTCGGTTTTGAATCGTGGTTTGTAATTGCGTCTGTCGTGGGGTTTGACGAGAATATTTTAATAATTATGGGCGCGTGGTCGCTGCCGTGGAGGTCTTCTGACACTTCCCAGCTGCTTTCGAGCATTAGTTCGGTGGAGCAGAGGGTGAGGTCTAGGTGGGTGAGTGAGTTGTGTGTACTGAGTGTGGTTGGGGTGCCGTCATTGAGAAGGATAAGGTTGGAGGAAGTTATGAAGTTGGCTAGCGTTTTACCTCTTTTGTTGTTGGTTTTTGAACCCCACATTTGGTGCCAGCTGTTGAAGTCACCAGTTATTATTATTGGCTTATTTGTGTTTTGGTGAAAAGTTCAAGTTGGGAAGTGGTAAAATTTGTTTGGGGCGGTATATAACATGAGATTATTTTGAATGGGATTTTGGATAGGATTTCAACTTCGATAGAGTCAAAGTCTTGGTTGAGTGGGATTACTTTGTGTTCTAGACTATTGTGAATAAGTAGAGCCACGCCGCCGGAAGCGATCGTGGATGAGTTTTTGGTGTAGATGGAGTAGTTGATTGGGGTAGGGATTGTTGAGGTGGTTTTAAAATGAGTTTCTTGAAGGCTTAATATTTGTGGGGAGAACTTTTTGATTAATAATTGTAACTGATCGTAGTTGTTAAGGTAGCCGTGACAGTTCCATTGTATTATCTTAATCATAGCTTAAGGGTAAGATTTTTTTTTTTTTTTTTTTTTTTTTCGTTTTTTTTTTTTTGTTTGAGAGATCAGTATGGATATTTTTGTAGTTTTTTTTTTTTTTTTTTTATTCTACGGTGTCTTCAGTGATCATGTCAGAATCGCTATCTATACTGGTTGAATTGTGTATAGACTTAATGCTGCTTGTTGTAGTTTTTTTGGGTTTTTTTTGGTTTGAGTGTAGTTGCTAGTGTTGGATTATTGTTGTTTTTTTGAAATATTCTAATTCTAGATTTCGTTGATTATTTGGGAGCTGAATTGAGGTGATGTGTTTATTTTGTGGCTTGAGTTTTTGTTGATGTTGAGGCGCTTAGTTGACGTCTTCTTCGTATTGTACGAGTTTCTTTGGGGTTGCTGCGCATGGTTTTGTTGAGGTGGTGATTTAGCTGTTGCGGCGTAGGATGATTGTGGGAGTCTGTGTCTTTCGTTGTATATTTGTAGAGCTTCTTTAATTGTTGTCTTTTCAATTGTGCGTATGGCTTGAATTTCTTTATTTTTAATAAAGGTGGGGCATTTGGGGTCGAAGATGCTGTGCTGATGGTTAGTCAGATTGCTCTCTTTGCAGTTTATACAGGTTTTGCTATTGGTGCATTTCTCTTCTTCTGTTTGCTTGTGATCGGTGGTTCCGCAGTCTAGGCACATTTTTTCGCTTTTACAAAATTTAGTTGGGTGTCCAATTCGACCGCAATTGCGGCATCGGTAGGGTAGTGGAATGTACGGGCGTATGTTGACTTTTTGATAACCAATTTTAATATCTGTTGGTAGGTCAATTGTGCCGAATGTAAGAATAATTAAACCGGTTTCTTGCAGTTTATCTTGTTGTCGTTTTAGTATTTTTTTTTACTTCAATGACTTTGTCTTGTTTGAGTTCTTGCAGTATTACTTCTTCTTGAACTTCGCGGAGATTGTTACAATATATGACACCTTTTGAATGGTTTCGTGTATTGTGTTCAGACACTTCTACATTTGTTGTATTGTCTAATGCGATGAGTTGTATGAGTTTCAAAGCTTGTGACATTGATTTTGTTTTAATTTCGTACGATCCGTTTGCTAAGAGTTTGCACTCTTCCACTTCACCACTGCACAGGTTGTCTATAGTTTTTTAATTTGAAAAGGAGAATAATTTGCAAAGTGTTTTGTCTACGTCGGTGCGTTTCATTACTAAATATTTGGGTCCGGTACATGGATTAGTTAGAGTTTTTGTTTTGTCGATTCTGAATTGTAGGGTATTTGACCTGCTATGCAGGTCTGGCGGTTCTCGCATGCTGCAGTTGTTGTTGTAATTTTAGTTAGGTTGTTGTTTTTTCCGTTATAAAGTAAGATGTTAGGTTGTTGTTTTTTCCCGTTATACAGTAAGATGTTTCGCACTGTGATTTTGTTTTTGTAAGTTTTTTGTGTTTTGTTTTGATTTGTTCGTTTTACAAGTTAAGTGAGATAAGCGTGGACACGTCTGCTCTGCTTGACTGATTAAATCGAACTGCGCGATGAAATAATATATTTAATATAACTTTGTATAATTTAGGAACAATAGATGTAAACTCTTGTCTCGTCCGAATATAAACTGAATAGAATCAGCTCCGTATGTTGTATTCTGCTCTCATGTTTGATAGGAGAATCCAGCCTACTACGTATCCTGGACTTCCTCCTTAACTCCTTCCCGTTGAAAAATCTGCGTCCCGCAGATCAGGGTGCATTTGCTCAGATAGCGAGCGTCTTGAAAATAGTCATCAAGATTCCCAAGTTGGATCCAATATTTATTGTGGCGGCGTCACGATTAACTTAATTCAAAGATTGTTCTTTCGAGGTAGGAAAATATGCTTTATGCACCGTCAGTCAGGTCATCACTCTGACTGGTGTATCGGACTGCGTGACCGCTTACCGACTAAAAAAACCTCTTCTAGGGCTCAAGATCCACCTTCGAATCAGGACCTATTAACCTTCAAGGTATAGCCCCATCGTGTGCTCTAAATGAGCGTTGCCTTCTGTATGTCTGCGCCCGCAGAACATTTTTGGCGAAGTCACAAACTTTTTTCCAAGCTCCAGTAGTCTATATGTAGTAAACGGTTTCAAGACCTTCTTGCTGATCAGTTTCAGGTGAAACTTCAGTGTCCATTTGGTATAGACGCTGTATTTTTGAGAACACTTTAGGTGTATCGTTCATATTCCTTTTGCCTACTCCTCCACTATCAAGATTCAGACGGTAAGACTGACCTGAACGATTTATCTCCATTTTAATGGGTAATCTTGTATTATTCGTTGGAAGACCGACTTGTGGACATCCAGCCGTGAACATAGGTATAGGTTGTTGATATAATGTGATCGGCTATCAAGCATATTCGTTTCCAGTATCAAAAGCACAATAAATGCTTCTATGTTATTGTTGCATGGAGTAGCATAATGAGATTAATCGATTCCAAGTTGATTCGCATTCATCCTTTATCATCAAAATTCCATTTCCAAATTAATTAAAACAAGCCGATTCTTGGGTTAGTCCAATATGTTTCTTTGTGTCAAATTGCATCCAAGCATCCATACACACGATTTTCTCTCCCACGTCCTCGAAATACTGCTTGGCAGCCAAAGATCTTCTGACCACTATACCACATGTGCCCAAAAGCTGTGTTGCTTTGTGTGTTGTTAAAAGTAAAATATTCTTTTACAAATTATTTAGATTTTTTTATCAGGATGGGATTGTGAAGAAATATTCAACCTTGGGATTTAAAGATAATTTTCGTGTTTTTATTTTCTTTTCTTATCTTTACTCATAACCTTGGTTTTAATTGACATTACATCTCCCTCTTTATAGTTGATAAGTTGAGTCCTTGTCCTATTTCTTCTACTATTTGATAATTCTTATTTGTATCTCAACAACCCCCTCAAATATCTTGTACTTTCTGTTGAAATTTGACAACCCTTGAAAATTCTTCTAGACGTTCTGTTAAAAAATATGTCGAGATATTAACTAGTTCTTCTGTAGTGTAATTCGGAAGCTATTGTTTTAAACATCTATTTTTATTTCTAAGATGGTTGAGGGGAATCTTTCTATCTGTGCAGTATTGAAATACTTCGGATATTGTTTTAGTCAACTCAAAAGATAAAGATGGAATCTCTATCTCTGTCAGTGTGATTATGTAATTTAATAAATTAATTTATTATTGTTATAGATTCTTTTATTCTGTCCCAAGAATTGAATAATGCTTCTCTCACCCGATCCTTGTATGTGTGTAATAGTTTAATAAACTTGATCATCGTTTTAAGGCAGCTGTTCATTACATTTCTTCCTGTGGAGATAAAATTAGTAAACGTTTTCACAGAGTTTTAATGTGTACAAATTTTTTAATATAAATTGTGATTTTAATAATTCTTATTATTTTGACTATTATTATTATTTCTACACTACTATTATTTTTGTTAAATGATTATTATTTTTTTTTTTTTTTCATTATTATATTATTGTTCGACTTATTTAGTTATATGTTTGTTTCCGATTCTTCGGTAAACGATTTTATTTGTTTATATGGCTAGGGAAGCCCCCATGTTCCTCTTTGGTATAAGACCTACTAAGGTGAGGGTTGTTCCACAGTCAACTGGGCAGACTCATTTGGGCAATTCTTTTCCTATTGTTTATTTTTATGTTATTTAGTTATATATTGCACAACTGAACCAAAACGACAACCAATGCCTAGGTTGGGAAGTCCTTATTTATCCTCTTTAGTTCTTTAAGAACCTACTAGGGTAAGGATGATTCCACGATCGCATGGGGCAGTCTAACGCAATTCATTTTTATATTGTTTATATTACATATTTTATGTTTTTGTTTAGTAACTTATTGCACGTCCTATCCAGCCAACCGCCTCAATTTTGTTATATGACCACCCGCAATAAATTGCTGCAGTGGTTTTTATTATTTTATAGTTACTTACGGCACCTTACGGCGAGTAAGCGGAAATCAAATAAGGACCCAGAGGACAGTGAACTATCTAGGCGTTAGACTGGATAGCAAACTCACTTTCGGGGAACAGCTGAAGCACGCCACGCGAAAAGCAGCTGCAATAACGGGCTCTCTCAGCAGACTGATGGCAAACGTTGACGGCCCGACGGAAGGGAAACGGAGACTTCTTATGGAAACGACGAACGCTACACTACTTTATGGTAGCGAAGTATGGGCGGATACTCTACAGGCAGCTGTAAGGCGAAAACCGATGTTATCCGTGCAGAGAAGAGCAGCCTTGCGGATAACATTGGCGTATCGCACAGTATCTGGAGCTGCAGTAGTCGTGATAGCAGCAGTCATACCGGTGGACCTACTTGCTCAAGAACGCAAGAAAATATGGCAACTCCGGCAGAGCGGAGAATTCTCTGAACAGGCAGCAAAGGTCATACGGCAGCAAACCATCGTCTCCTGGCAGGCGAGATGGTCGTCCGAAAGATATGGAAGATGGACTGCAAAAGTAATCCCCGACCTAGAGCAGTGGATAAGTAGAAAGCACGGTGAAACGTCTTTTTATCTTACACAAATGCTCTCCGGTCATGGATACTTTCGAAAGTACCTATATAAGATGGGAAAAACGGATGAATCCAGCTGTATTTACTGCAAAAATACAATGGACGACGCAGAACACACATTCTTTGACTGCGAAAGGTGGTCAGAAGAGAGAACCGCCTTGGCAGGCTCTGTCGGCGAAGTCAAAGTAGATACAATAGTACAGAAAATGTGCAGCAGCATAGATGCCTGGAAAAAAGTCTGTGACTTCGCCAAAAATGTTCTGCGACGGAAGAAGTATGACCTGGACGCAGGCACAGAGAGGGTAACGTTCAGATAGAGCATATTTGAGGGCGCCACCTTGAAGGTTAATGCGAGATAGTTCCCGATTCCAAGGTGGAATTTAGCCCTAGAAGAGGAGGTTTTTTTAGTCGGTAAGCAGTCACGCAGACAAAAAAAAAAAAAAAAAAAAAAAAAAAAAAAAAAAACGGCACCCATCATTCGACACAGTGGAAGACGCTTTTTTTATAAATTGTTATAATGTTTGTCTGACGGTAAGAATTACCTGCTAACTTTTTTTATGTCATTTTATAATATTTGTGACAACACTTGCCAACAAATTTCTTTTTGTTATTGAATTGACTTACGGTAAGGCTTTGGACCTCGATACTTGCATACGCTCAAGGAACGCTTGTCGTAATACAATGGTACCACCATTTAACCTGCAATTAAGTTTTTATTACTTATCAGTTACGTTATGTTATCGTGGCAAGGCTTTGAACCTTGGTACCCTGCAAATCACAGAAGTACCACCGTTTAGCCAACAATTGTTCATCGCAAGAATGAACAATTTATTTGTTATGGTTTTTATTGAATTATCATTATTTAGTTATTTTTGCGCCACCTTCCACCTTCGATACTGTGAAGAATGTGGGTCCCTGCTCGGGCGCCAGTTAAGCGCACACACACTACGAGAGTAGCGATATGTGCACTGAGTTATATTCTCGCGTAGACAAATACACTTGGATTCGATGAAATAATATATTTAATATAACTTTGTATAATTTAGGTACAATAGATGTAAACTTTGTCTCGTCCGAATATAAACTGAATAGAATCAGCTCCGTATGTTGTATTCTGCTCTCATTTTTGATAGCCTACTACGTATCCTGGACTTCCTCCTTAACTTACATCAGGACACACATCAATGATATTAAGCATTATAATTGTAATAATATTAGTTATATATGCCATAAGAAAATGTAATGTAAAGAGACGATTAAAAGCTATAGCATTTCCTGGTCCTATATAATTTAGAATCTAAATTTACAAAATACCTGATAACCTGCGCGTTATCAAAAACACAGAAATTAGGCCCCCTGGCAGAATGTTCAAACATGAACACGATAAATAGAAACATACATATGTATAAGAATAAACATTACGGATAACCTGCGCGTTACCAAATAAAAAAATTAAAAATTCCCAGCCACAAATTTTAGGCCCTTGGCAGTATGTTCAAGCATGAACATGCCATATATAAACATATTAAAAAAATAGGCAATAGTCGATAGCCTGCGCGTTATCTGAAGCCAAGTAATAAACATGTCATCCCTTAGCTGCAGCGAACAACGCAGCAAGTAATAAAAATGTAACGCGAGACGTGAGAACGGCTTAGCGATCGAAAAGGGACACTTGACAAACATCTGTGCACTTGTGTGCATGAAATTAATTGTAGCCTTCCAGTGCCTGGAAGTATATTTTAAGGTATATAAGCACTAGGATTTTAAGGAATAAACAGTTCAATTGTTGTTCTCCCAAAGAGAAGAGTTAAATTTTTGAATTCGGTAAATGTGGAGTGTTTTCAATTCGACTCTCTAACAGCCCCGGATCGGGTTTTCTTCATAGCTCTCACGTTTGCCTTTTCATCCTGTTGGATTGTGCTGCGTATATTTCTAGGAACATATACGTAGCTTTGTCCACCTTCAGGTTTTATGAGGACTGCTTCTGTTCGGAGGGCTTCTTTGTATATTTGTATGTGTGTAAGCATTGCAAGCGTCTTGTTGTCTCGCTGCCTTTATTGCTGCGCCACATGGGTTTTGCTGCAAACACTTTATTGATTAATCTCTTCAGATTATGAATATGATATTCATATCTATATGCTAAGCCAAACTGCATGCCTTTAATTTTTGAAATGCGTTTTGTACACATTTGGGTGTGGGGGGAATCGGGGACCGGAATTCAAAATCTGACAAAAAAACTAAACTGTATTAAATTAGTATCTATATATATGGAGAAGACTTAGGGACTCTAACTCTAAAGATGAATTATATATAATTTTAAAACTGGTTCCCGATAATGTTTTTATCGATAACTTCGGAAATCGACGTGTTCAAACATACGGACAGACGGATAGACGGACAGACAGACATGGCTATATCAACTTTTCTCGTCACCCTGATCAAGAATATATATAGTTTATGGAGTCTGCCACGCCTCCTTCTGCCTGTTACATACATATAACAAAAACCATTATACCCTGATTTCCCATTTTCAATGGCCTCAGGGTATAAAAAAATGTATTGTCTGCATTACTTATTAATATTGAACTTTCATTTATTGGTATTGTGTTAAATTCTATGTCTTCAACCATTTTGCAATTTCGCTTAATGATACAATTCGAAATTAGCTTAAGTTCATTAATGGTTTTGTGTTCTTCATAAGTATATGTTTTATTTTCTATTTTCACTATTCTTTCTTAACTCATGTCGATTGTTAGTATTACCTGAAAATTTTGTTGGTCTCTTAATGTTTGTTGTATGTATGTTTTGTAAATTTGTTTTTTTTTTTTTTTTTTTTTTTTTTTAATTTGGTTCTTTTTTGTGTCTTAAGTTATTGTAATTTTTTATGAATCCCTCTAGTTTGTTTTCTACGTATGTTTCTCTATTTTCATTTAGTTTTGTTATTGTTAGAGAGTTAAAATGAAAACACTCCACATTTACAGAATTCAAAAATTGAACTATTTATTTCTTAAAATCCTAGTGCTTATATACCTTAAAATATTCTTCCAGGCACTGGAAGGCTACAATTAATTCCAGGCACATAAGTGCACAGATGTTTGTCAAGTGTCCCTTTTCGACCGCTAAGCCGTTCTCACGTCTCACGTTACATTTTTAATACTTGCTGCGTTGGTCGCTGCAGCTAAGGGATGACATGTTTATTACTTGGCTTCAGATAACGCGCAGGTTATCGACTATTGCCTATTTTTAATATATTTACTTATGTGCCATGACCGCTCTCATTTTAATGAAACAAGGCTATTTGGGTGTGCAACTCATCTTCGGACTCAATATCTCTAGCGAACCTTGTGCATTTTACGAATTTTACTCTTGGATTAGAAGTGTATTCTTTCGTAAGTGTTTTTTTGGAATTGGTAAAATGCATGGTCACTTAGGTGTGAGAAAACTCCTATCTTTCTCGTTGTTATTTCCCGTCGCAGAATATTCAATGCTTGATTGACTTCTAGATCTTTTTTGATAATGTAAATTCTATTTCGTCTTCTGTGATCCTATTGAAAAAGTCGACAATTTTTTCCCTTTATGTACTCTATGTGGAAGTTGTATTTCCCTAGATTAATAAGCCATCTCTGTAGTCTTGGGCTTATATCCTTACCCGTATATTTGGCCATCAGCTATTTTAATGGCTGGTGATCACTCTCAAGATCAAATTCCCTACCATAAACGTACGGTCGAAAGTATTTCACGGCCCATACAATGGCTAAGAGTTCTTTCTCTATAGGTAAGTAGTTGCATTCGTGCTGATTTGGTGGCCTTCTAGGGAGAGCACTGCCCCTACTGCGAAATTGCTGGCATCTGTAGTGACTGTGATTTTTTTGTTAAAGAATTTAGGTGCCATGTAGTTTGGGCCGTGTGTGTTGAGTGTTTGATTTTTCATTAGGTACCTTGACATAGGGCATGCTATTTTTGCGTAATCCCTAACGAATCTTCTGTAAATTCCTGTCATCCCCAGAAAAGAAATAATGTTCACCTTGTCTGGGTTTGGCTTAATGCCGTGAGTTAGTTGTTAGGATGTGACTTATCTACTTGAATTTTTAAATTTGCTTTTCAAAGCTTTAAATATTTTCTTCAAGGTGGTAATGTGTTCCTGAAGGGATGTACTAAAAATTAGTATGTCATCCATGTAGACGAAACAATTGTTGTCGATGAAGTCCTTCAGGACCTCGTTCATTAGCCTTTGGAATGTCGATGGAGCATTTTTTAGTCCAAACGGGCTTCTGATGAATTCGTAATGGACTGACGGTGTTGAAAATAACATCTTTGGTCTGTCTTCTTCTCTAACCGGGGTTTGGTGAGACCCCTTTGCTAAATCACTAACCATACAACACATAGACTGGACAACTGGAACAAATGAATGTGCAGACTTATTTTTTGACATTGGCACCCCACTCAACTTCATATTTGCTCGCACTTCAAATTCTCTTTTTTAAATTTGAGCACTATTTTGTATATATACTCTGTCTCTTACCTCTGGTGGGGGAGAACAGAGCAATATAACACAAGGTGAGGGAGGAGCAAGAGAGTTCGGAGACGATGTTAGCACAGGAGGAGGTACTAACAAAGAGGGGTACTCAGCATCAGATTGAGGGTCATCAAACTTAAAATTGACTAATAAATCTTCAGCAGCTACCAGGTCACTGGATAGCTGCTTAGAAATTTTATTCAATTTAAAAAATTGAACCCTCACAGCATTATACATCTTGGAAAAATTAATTTGTTTTCCAAGCATGTCGGACAAGACCAACGTAAGCCACCAATACCAATTTTAGCAGTGGACATAATCTTATCGTAGTCTCGCCCAGTAAGTCCAGCACATTTAGTGTGCATAAGATTTTCACAAAGCCAACAATTAATAAACTGGGCCGAATCATGCTTGTCTAACAGTGCAAGCTTTTTTGCAGCAGCTCATATTCGCAATTGGGATTCAAAAGAAATCAGTTGCAAAAAAACAAATTGTGATAAAAAAGCAAAAAACAAAAAACAGTTTAAATTTGAGAGCAAAACTTACCCAAGTAAGTGAGAGCACTTATGCATACACTTACACAGTCAAGTGTAAAAATAAGAAGAGATGGGGAGCGCGAAAAACAACAAGAGACGCTAAAGCAAAAATGAAATTGCTTCACTGCACCAAACTGCAATTCAGTAACAAAAACGAAACACAGTGAACCACGGATCAAACTATGCAAAGAACAGAAACAAAGAACTTTGCAATATAAAAACAGACCGCAACTGTGTGAAATTTAAATAAAATAAGTAATAAAATACAAAAAAAATAAAAAAGTGATCGCGGAGCGCAAAAAAAAACACGCCTTCAACATTCAACTGAGAACTCTCTCTTGTGATTTCTTGTGATTATGATTTCTAAAAAAAAAACGTAAAATATTAAAAAGAATATGTAGATCATATGCTCAATAATTTGTCACGTGTGTAAGCCCTCAAAGTGTACATACGCACTCTGCAAAAGTTAAGTGAAATTAAAGAAACTTAGATATAAATAATTCCACAAACCTCATAACAGTGTTGAAGTGCTGCTGCAGTGTCTTCTCCAAGACACGGTGAACGTAGTAACGGCAGAAGTCGTCCAAACTACTTTTGTGCCAGCGCAATTGCAAAGTGGAGCCCCGGCCACAAACCGGTGGCCACGATCAAAACAGCTGAGAAATCAGCTGAGCAAATTAGTTGGGCTCTCGAAAGAAAGCTCAACTGGTTTGTGTCTACGGTAGCGTCATCACCCAAGAAATAAAGCATACTTCTAGGGCGAAGTAAAATAAAAGAGCAATGTCCACTGTCAGTTTAACAGCAGAATCCGAAAGGATTAAGGCAGCAATGCAGAGCAGACTCAATGCACGTATGGCCGAAATACGTGCTAGAAGCAACGATTCGTCCCTAAAGAGAATTGATGTGGCATCCATTCAAGGACCAAAAACATCAAACATGAAACGGAAGCAGCTAAGCTCTCCAGAAGCAGTCAGAAAAAAACCTTCTGTGCTTGATCAACCGAGCACTAGCAAAGCTGCGGCAGAAAGGCAAAACAAATTTGCACTGCTCGATCAAGAGGACGAAGAAGACTGCGAAATGGAAGTGACCGCAAAAGCGGATGATCAGCAGCCAGTTGAAAAACCCAAACCTCGTCCGCCCCCTATTTGGTGCCCGGACATTAGATCAGTTGTCAAATTACAACAGGTCATTGACGAAGTTATCGATCCCAAATCGTACGTCATCAAGCCAAAAAGGAACAACATCGGAGTCCTTACAAGCTGCAGTGACGACTACCGTAAGGTGGTAAAGTACCTTTCCAAGCTAGGACTGCAGTTCCATTGCTACCAGCTGAAGGAAGATAAGCCCTACCTAGTCTGCATAAAAGGACTGCACTCAAGCACGGACGTGGACCAGATCAAGGCGGAAATTGGTCAAAAGGGACATACAGCTGTCAATATATTTAACCCGCTCAGCCGGATTGACAAAACGCCACTAAACATATTTTTCGTTGATCTGGCGCAGGCCACAAACAACAAGCAAGTCCACGACCTTCGCATTATTGCTCGTCAAAGATGCACTGTGGAGCTTCCGAGGAAATTCAACGACCTCACGCAATGCCACCGTTGCCAAGAATTTGGGCACACACAACGCTCCTGCCACAAGGCTCCCAGATGCGTGCGATGCGCCGGAAATCATTCCTCTAAGGATTGTCTGCGAACAAAGGACCAACCTCCAATCTGTGCTCACTGCCATGAACAACACCCGGCGAATTACAGAGGTTGGCACGTCTACAAGCGACTCCTAAAGGCACAGGCTCCAGCGCAAAAACGAAACCCGGCACAAACCTTCAACGCTGTCTCGCGCTGGGCTGATAAAGGCCACCTACCATTGCCCACTGCACTGCCAACTAGTGGACTATCATATGCTCAAGCCGCTAGAGGAGAAAAAGCCCAGCCAGCATCTCACAAGCCTGACCCAAGCATTATAGAGCTTCTTCAACAACAGCAGCGACAATTTGACATTATTAATGCTGAAATCAAAGCAATGCGAGAGCTGCAAGCCCAGCAAGCAAACGTCATGACCAGCCTTATGGCTCTCATAGCAAAGCTCAGCTCCAAATAATGGCGCTTCGCGTGGGCATATGGAACGCTAATGGCCTGAGCAGCAAAGCACAAGAATTAGCCGTCTTCCTATCACGAAAAAACATCGACGTCATGCTAATTGCAGAAACACGTGAATGCCCTACGCTAAAAATCTTCGGATACGAACACTATCATGCTCATGGTGATGGAGCAAACAGCTTTGGAGGATCCTCGCTGCTTATCCGCTCAACTCTGGCACACACACCATCGACTCAATTCTCCGACGCCACACTTCAATTCTCTGCCATTAGCCTTCCAACATCAATTGGCGAGATTGAAATTGCATCGATATACTGTCCGCCAAACGCAGACCTTCGCGTGCAAGACATCGCACAGCTCATCAGCCGAAGAATACAAAAAACGCTTATTGGAGGCGACTGGAACGGTTGGCACCCATTTTGGGGTAGCAGCAAAGCGAACCAGCGTGGAGAGATTATATTTGATGCAATTCAAAGCTCACAGTACTCCATCCTGGCCACGGGAGCCCCCACACGCTACCCTTCAAATAGAAACCATCCCTCTGCAATTGATTTCGCTATCTACAGAGGAATCGGTGACAGACTTTTGAGCATCGAAGAATGTGTCGAACTGTCTTCGGATCATCTTCCGCTAATAGTCACCGTCCACGCTCACCCACAACCTTTCCCGATCAGACAACGTCTTCTTCCTGCTGGGTCGAATCTAGATATCTTCAAGCTCACACTACACTCCTCACTGCACCCGGAAATAGAACTCCACACTGCAGAAGACATTGAGTATGCAGCAAATAGAATGCAAGATGCTATAGCAGAGGCAGCGCACCGACTGCTCACAACCAAAAGCACTCGCACTACAGCATTCCTCTCACCCCGCACGTTCAAAATCTGCTTGAGTACAAACGATGGACAAGGAGCCGTTGGATCAGAACACGTACAGCCAGCGACAAAAACAGATACAACGAAGCCACCAGACAGCTCAAAGTTGCCCTTGCCCAGATGCAATGTACGCGTATTAGAGAGGTGCTTGAACGAGCAGATACTCCAGCTGGGGCGGAATTCCAGCTATGGCGATATACGCGTAACATCAAAAGGCAGCCTCTGCGTCGTCACCCCATTCAGAGCGCTACGGGTGAGTGGCTCACCGGAGACGAAGTGCAGGCCGAAGCTTTTGCTGATCACCTCTACGAGCAATTTTCGCCGCTGCTAACAACCGAGCCATCTGACCTTGAGAGCATCAGAAGTACTGTGAACTCTCCTATCCCAGAAGGTACCCCCATCGAAGCATGCACAAAGGAAGAGGTTCTCAAGCTGATGAAAGCTGTAAAAGCAAAAAAGGCGCCGGGACACGACCGAATAGATGGGAAAGTACTCAAGGCACTGCCTGAATCAACCATAGACTACTTCGTAATACTATGCAACGCCATCCTTCGCATTCAGCACTTTCCGTCCTCCTGGAAACGTGCTGAGATAATTATGATCCCGAAACCTGGAAAACCCGAAAAGGAAATTGCTTCCTACAGACCCATCAGCTTGCTACCGGTACTCTCCAAAGTATTCGAAGGAATACTGCTGCGAAGAGTGCTGAACGAGCTGAGCCTAAGAAACACCATACCAGAGCATCAATTCGGATTCAGGAGACAGCACGGTACGCCAGAGCAAGTGCATCGAGTAGTAAACCACATTCTCGGCGCGTTCGAAAACAAGGAATACTGCTCCGCAGTCTTTCTCGATGTTAAGCAGGCATTCGATCGGGTGTGGCATCTGGGTCTCCTTGACAAGATCAGGAAAGCCTTACCTGTCTCCCACTTCAAGCTGCTGGCGTCCTATCTGTCAGGAAGAAGCTTCAAGGTTCTAAAAGGACAGGCAAAATCGTTGAGTAGACCAGTCAGAGCGGGCGTGCCCCAAGGCAGCGTGCTTGGCCCAACGCTATACACACTCTACACCGCTGACATGCCGTTGTCCCCCAGAAACAGCGACATGCTTATAGCGACGTACGCAGATGATACTGCCATACTGAGTCGCAACAAGTCGCCTGAAGAAGCTTCTAGTCAAATGCAAGTATACTTGCAGGATCTCAATCGATGGCTAACTCGTTGGAGCATCGGAATCAATGCCCAAAAGTCCACGCACATCACATTTGCAACTAGAAGGGGAGTCTGCCCCGAAGTGACTCTAGGAGCTCCAATACCACGAGCAAACAAGGTGAAGTACCTGGGAGTTACTCTGGATAAGAGACTGACCTATGGCCCGTACATAAGTGAGACAATCAAAAAGTGCAAGTTTAAATTGAAAAAACTTGACTGGATGCTAAGAAGCGATAGCCCCCTGTCACTACGCAGTAAGAGGCATACATACAACGCAATAGTGGCACCTGTCTTCACCTATGCAATGCCTTTATGGGGGTCTGCTGCAAGAACTCACATCAATAAAGTTCAAACAATACAAAACAAAGCACTAAGGACATGGACCGGAGCCGAATGGTTTGTCAGAAATGAAACACTGCACTCTGACCTTGATATGCCGACAATTGCTGAGCTCATTGGCCGACACAGCACAAGGTACGCGGACAGATTATCCGCCCACCCAAACCAACTTGCAGCCAATCTAACTAACAACATAATAATCAGAAGGCTGAAAAGATCACACCCCTTAGATCTCAGAACTGACCTAAATTAAATCAGACTTATAGCAATAAAGGCTTTTAGCCACCCCAATAGCTAAGGTATAATTATAAATGCGCTGTAGAGTTTAAGACAAAAGCTGCAATAAAAAAAAAAAAAAAAATCATATGCTGAAACTCTCATTACATTCCATTATATATTTTAAAAATTTTAAAACAATTAAAATAACAATGGAAATGCAAGCAACGTTGAGCAATGCAAATCAATTTTCGTATGCGTGTGCACATATACACACAAAAAATCTTGGGCCGTTTTCTTTGTTGCTATGCGTGTATATTCTAAAAATCACAATTGTTTTTGAATTGCGTTAGAATTGTCTTTGAATTGTATTTGTATTTTCAGCCACTGCTTTAGTGTTTCTTTCGTATATGGCGAATTTCATTCGTTTTCGCTACTCTGCAGTTTGATTGAGCCGTGGTGTAAATGGCTAGACAGATGCACCGAATGTTAGGCTGTCGCAGGTTCTAGCCTCGCCTAAGCCATTCATAATTTCTTATTTCTATTTTTTTTTTTTTTTATATTTCTTTCTTTTCTATTATTATTTATTCTTTTGTTTTTGATACCTTTGAAAGTCAGTTGGTAGTTTAACTAATTGTTAATAAGTGCGTTTTTTTTTTTTATTTCAAATATTTAATAGCATCATTTCTGAAAGTGTTTTTGTTTCAATTTTATTTTATTCCGTTAAGTCAACAGAAAATAATGGACCAAGAAAAAGTCTGCCCACATAATAAAAGCACGTAACATCTGCGGTTTTCCTATATGTATGCCCACATGTACATTCAAAACTAGTGTAGCATGGTCTAAAAATATAAACTTGCTAGATGGCGCTTGAGCAGTGAACTTATTTACTATGGCTATTACAGCTTCGAGTGGCATAGATATATTTATTTTACAATTGTGAAGTGTCTGTGTTAATGAAGGTAATGCCTGTTAATCGAGGAACGTCTATTTGTTGGGTCAATTTTTAATGATATTTAATAATATAACATTTTTCGAATTTCAACTAATATAAGCGCCATCTATTATTATTTTTTTTGGCAATGCAATGTATAAATACATGTACATATGTACATTTTGAACGTTACACGCATACATTCTTATGTATACTTTCTAGTTTATCCATATGGGTAATTCTCCAGAAAAGTCAACTTTTTGTCACGTTCGACACTGGTTTTTTGTAATTATCTTGAAAACAGATTAATTTTAGTACTAATCAAGAGCAATATATTTAACTATTTGTCAAAATAAAGAAGTTTTTTGCCATTTTCAGCATTAAAATTGAAGCATTTTCAAGATAATTACAAAAAACCAAACCACAGTACAGATTATTATTTTATTTTATCAAAATTGGGTTCAGGGTATTATCTAGTCGAGCACTCTCGACTAGAGTTTTCTTACTTGTTTTTTAAGAATTTAGGTGCCACGTAGCTTGGGTCGTCTGTGTTGAGTGTTTGATTTTTCATTAGGTACCTTGACATAGGGCATGCTATTTTTGCGTAATCCCTAACGAATCTTCTGTAAATTCCTGTCATCCCCAGAAAAGAAATAATGTTCACCTTGTCTGGGTTTGGCTTAATGCCGTGAGTTAGTTGTTAGGATGTGACTTATCTACTTGAATTTTTAAATTTGCTTTTTTCAAAGCTTTAAATATTTTCTTCAAGGTGGTAATGTGTTCCTGAAGGGATGTACTAAAAATTAGTATGTCATCCATGTAGACGACACAATTGTTGTCGATGAAGTCCTTCAGGACCTCGTTCATCAGCCTTTGGAATGTCGATGGAGCATTTTTTAGTCCAAACGGGCTTCTGATGAATTCGTAATGGACTGACGGTGTTGAAAATAACATCTTTGGTCTGTCTTCTTCATTAACCAGACAACACATAGACTGGACAACTGGAACAAATGAATGTGCAGACTTATTTTTTGACATTGGCACCCCACTCAACTTCGTATTTGCTCGGGTTTTTACTTTTAGGGTCGGGAGAAAAATTACAAAGGATAATTTTTAGATTTTGGATGCCACGCCCCCTTCGCCCCAAATTTGAATCACTTTTTTTGCAGGGTTCAGGGTATCTCGTAGTCGAGCCGTCTCGACTAAAGCCTTACTTGTTTCTTTTTTAGTCGAATTGGAAGGTTATTGTGGGAAGTTTGTAAAATATCGAAAAATATCGATATATTGATATTTTAAAGTTGAATATCAAACAAATATCACTCTGATATTTTTTCAAAACATAAATTTCATCGATACGATATTTTTAAAATATTCCGCTTTGTCGCTGCGCTCAGCGGCAGAAATCTTTATATATGTTTATAATGTATTTAGGCTAAGATCAGATATGCTGATATATAAACAAGGAAGCTGGCTCAGGGGATTTCGTAGTCTAGCAGTCTCGAGCTAGACTACGAAATCCCCTGAGCCCTTCTTCGAACAAATAATACTCAAAGAATTATACATGCAAAGCACGAGCGCACACACACGCTGTTCTATGCTTGTACGCCTGTATGTGTGTAAGCATTGCAGGCGTTGGTTTCGCTGCCACGACTTCTTTGATTAATAATTCTCTAGGATAACGTTCAACGTGTTCAACTGCTCAAAATATGATCATGACATTATTATCTATATGCCAAACCAAACTGTATGTCTCTAGTATTTGAAATACATTAGCGACCGGAATCCAAAAACTGCAGAAGACTAACTCTATAGATGATCGAGATATAATTTTATAACTAATTCCCGATAAAGCGTTTATCGATAACTTTGGAAATATACAAGTTATCGAAATTCTGAAACAAACTCGTACTGCGCGTGTAATATATGTACGATTCTGGTGAGCACCAAAATTCCCTTACACAGCAACACACACACAGTGTGTTCATACAGTTTGCTTTGACATATGTAGGATTCTGGTGTAAATCCGAATATTCATACACACATACACACACACACACACACACATACACACACACATACACACACAGCCGTGGATGCTAGGGGTCGGAAGGCCATTATAGCATTTGACTTTAATTCAGGGGCGTTAGAATGGGGTAGCCACACAACTAATGCCAAAGGCCGTATCCTACTGGAGATCTTTGTGACATTAGATGTTGCATTGCTCAATACTTGCCAAGAGTACACCTTCAGTAGGGCTGGATACGGATCTGTAATTGACATTACTTTTGTCACTTCATCCCTTTTTCGAGAAGCAACATGGAGTCATTGCGATAGTTGTATCGATCGAGCGATCATACGGCGATCATACGGCACTTCTGTTCACAATAGGTGAGCCACCTGTCAGGGCGCCAAACTTGTGGAGAGAATCGTATCAGCTGGATACTTTTAATCCCTTGGCCTTTTCAGAGGCCATTCAGTCGCTGGGCACATCTGGCAATGCTGAGAACAGAGCATGCCAAATGGTAGCCCAAATTCAGAGTGCCTGCAGTAGTAGCATGCTACAACATGCTACAACAAATGCCTATGTATTGGTGGAATGCACAAATAGGTGACATTCGACACAAATGCATCCAGGCGAGAAGAAGCTACCAACGCGCCCGCGGTAGGCCCACATATGTAGAAAAGCAAATAGCATACCAGGCGGCTAGAAGACAGTTGAAGAAGGCCATTCGGGCAAGCAAAAGAGAATGCGACTCAGCCGAATATAACCCTTGGGGCAGGGCATATAAGATAGTGGTTAAAAGACTATACGCAGGTAATCAGATGCAGCCTATGGATCGTTTGGAGCTTAAATCGATTGTGGAAACACTCTTTCCAGAAAGATTAAGCTCCATTTATGCCCCTGAGACCATGTCTGCTGAGCAGGGCTCAACGAGCACCCACATTGATTTAGTTACGGACGAGTAGATATTAGTAGCTCTCAGAGGTCTTAGACTTAACTCAGTCCCAGGGCCGGACGGGATCCTAAGTCGTGCGCTAAAGCTAGCCATCGCCTTGCACCCAACCGTGTTCGCGGAATTATATAACGAATGGCTAATTCATGAGACGTTCCCCGCAACTTGGAAAGTCCAGAACTTGGTATTGCTACCTAAAGCTGGCAAACCGAATGAGACATCTTCATACAGACCAATCTGTCTCTTAGACACCATGGGAAAGGTGTTCGAGAAACTGATTTGCTCTAGGCTGGAGAGTGCTATTGCTAGCGCTGGAGGCCTTTCACCTAACCAACTTGGTTTCTGGAAGACCCGTTCAACAACAGATGCGCTTAATAAAGTTGTTGGCCTGGCAGCTTCCGCCATCCAAGGCACCAGATAAGCACGGGACAAAGCACTACTGCATCATTGCGACTCTTGATGTGAAGAATGCCTTCAACACAGCTAGTTGGGATATGATACTGGATGCGATGTCACAATATAATACCCCTAGAGGAAGAACACTTATATACAATACGAGTGAGGGTCCCCAAACTCATATAGTGTAAGCTGGAGTCACCCAAGGTTCAGTGCTGGAGCCTCTCCTATGGAATATTATGTACGACGGCGTACTGCGCTTGGAGCTACCAGCAGGTGTGCACACCATTGGCTTTGCTGATGATGTAGCAGTCGTCACCATAGGCAAGGAGCTTAAAGATACTGAGAATATGTGCAGCGCAAGTATCAATTGGATACGAAGCTGGTTGTCTGGAGCTGGACTAGAACTAGCAGCGCACAAAACGGAAGTCGTTCTAATCAGCAGTCGCAAGAGAGTGGAAACTGCAGCTTTACCCTCGCATCTAAGAGGGCAATAAAGTATCTTGGCGTCATGTTAGACAAAAGATTAACTTTCCGCGAGCACTTAGAATATGTGCATAAAAAGGCCGCTGATTCTCGTGCTCAACACGCGAGGACCAAGGCAACAACGACGTCTCCTCCTAACGAGCGTCATTAGGTCCGTCATCCTCTATGACAAATATGGTCAAGAGCGATGGCAACGCCGAGCTATTGCCGAGGCATTTGCGCCACCTACAGACCTACAGACAGCAATCAGAGTCCGCTGCGCTTTCAGGACAGTTTCTGATGACGCGGCACTTATTATTGCCGGTATAGTGCCACTGGAGGAATTGGTCGCCGAAGCCGTGGAGCGAAATACTCACGAGACTATACGCCGCGACGCTATCAGGGCGGACAGCATTGCACGATGGCAAAGGCGATGGAATACCTCAACAAAAGGGTGCTGGACGCACACGCTCATCCCTCAGCTTGCACCATGGATAAACCGCAAGCACGGTGAGGTTAACTTTTATCTTACGCAGATTCTCTCGGGACATGGATGCTTTCAGAGCTACTTGAAGCGCTTTGGCCACGATGAAACGGACGAATGCTCTTGGTGTGGACGAGGACTGGTGGAAGATGCCAAACACGTCTTATTCGAGTGCGGACGCTTCCAAGAGGAGAGGCGTTGTCTGGAAGACGCTGTGGGCCGCTCCATTAGAGCGGACAATATAGTCAACGCCATGCTGGAATCGGAGGCAGCTTGGAATCTTACAAGCACCTTCGCGGCCACAATTATGATGGAGCTCCGCAGAGTTGAGCGGATAAGAAGACGAGGTGTCCTAGCCTAAGATAGTGCAAAGCGCTTGCGAAGCCATGCTTTACGGCCGTCCCGCAAGCATCTTGCGCTATCTCTCGTCGCTCTCTCTAGCCGCCTCATCTAAATAATAATAATAAACGAATACAAAAAAAAAAAAAAAAAAAAAATTTGAAGGTTATTGTGGGAAAAAAGGTTGTAAAATATCGAAAAATATCGATATATTGATATTTTAAAGTTGAATATCAAACAAATATCACTCTGATATTTTTTCAAAACATAAATTTCATCGATACGATATTTTTAAAATATTCCGCTTTGTCGCTGCGCTCAGCGGCAGAAATCTTTATATATGTTTATAATGTATTTAGGCTAAGATCAGGTATGCTGATATATAAACAACGAAGCTGTAGTCGAGACTGCTAGACTACGAAATCCCCTGAGCCCTTCTTCGAACAAATAATACTCAAAGAATTATACATGCAAAGCACGAGCGCACACACACGCTGTTCTATGCTTGTATGCCTGTATGTGTGTAAGCATTGCAGGCGTTGGTTTCGCTGCCACGACTTCTTTGATTAATAATTCTCTAGGATAATGTGATCCCAAATTCTGGCCACCTCATGTAGTTGTCCATGAATTTAAACCTAAAAATCGAAACAAATCTCATCCTATTTCCTTACCTTCGGTGCAATCAACATCAAGTATTACACCAAAAAACTAAATATGTTTCATTCTTATTCTCAGCTTTCACTCATTTACCAAAATGTACGTGGCTTGAAATCTAAACTTAAAAGTCTATACTTGCATAGTTTTAGTGTTCAATATGACATTATTGCCTTCACTGAAACATGGTTAAATCATAACATTCTTAATAGTGAGATTCTTGCAAGTAATTTCACTATTTATAGACTTGATCGTTCGATGCGTAAAGGTGGTGGGGTGTTAATTGCTGTTAAATCCAGTATCCACTCCGAATTATTTACCTTTTCCTATCTTCATGATGTGGAGATTATAGGGGTTAAATTAATGCTCCCATCGAGCTCTTTGTTTATTACATGTTCTTATATCCCTCCCTCTTCTGAAATGCAGGTTTATGCTCAACATATAACCTGCATTAAAGAAATTTATGAACATGTAACTGATAGAGACTTTCTTCTTGTGTTGGGTGATTTCAATATTCCTAACACTTCTTGGTCCTCAACTTGTAATGCAAATTACTTTATTCCGACAATTGATCACTATCTTTTTGATGAATTGTTTAATCTTTCTATGTTTCAGATGAATTCCATTTCTAACCATCTGAATCGCACGCTTGATCTTGTGTTCATTAATCGTGACTCCATCATTAATGTCGTGAGATCAACTCCTTTCTGCTTACCAGATGATTTGCATCACCCCACATTAGAGGTTTTATTATCTATTGATAATCCTCCAACTTATTCATCTCTACCTCCTAATTTAAGCCGCTGTTATCGTAAATGCAATTTTGTTTTGCTTAATGAATTAATTAATTCAACTGACTGGTCTCTTCTTTATGAGTCGGTTGATATTAATTTGGCAGCATCGATTTTTTATACTACCTTAAACTCTATTCTGGATGTGTGCGTCCCTCTCTGTCGCATATTGCCCAGTTCAAATAAACCGCCATGGTTTACTAAGACTCTTTCGAATTTAAGAAACATTAAAACTAAATGTTTTAAAAATTTTAAAAGGTCTGGTTCAGGTGTTGACTGGTCTAAATATTCCATTGCCAAGTCAAACTTCAGTCTTTTAAATTCTCGATGTTATGAGAATTACCTTGTGCGTTACAAACGACAGTTTGCTCGAGATCCTAAACAATTTTACACATTTGTAAACTTGAAGCGTAAGTCTTCTGGTTTGCCGTCCTCATTTGTCCTTGGTGCTAAAAAAACTTGTACTGATCAGGATTCCTCCGATCTTTTTGCAGATTTTTTTCAATCCACTTACTCTTCTGTTGATCTATATAGTGATTCGTATCCATATTCACTTCCTGATTATAGTTCTATTTATGCTCCTAATATTACTGCAGACTCTCTAGCTACAGCCATAAAGACGCTGAAGTCATCTTTTTCCCCTGGTGCTGACAATATCCCAAGTTGTATCATTAAACAGTGCAGTGTTTCTCTTCAATCACCATTGCTAAAACAGTTTAATTTATCTTTGGAAACTTCTGTGTTCCCTTCAATATGGAAAGAGTCTTTCATCATTCCTCTATATAAAAAAGGTGGAAGATCTGATATTTCCAATTACAGAGGTATTGCGAAATTATCTGCTATTCCGAAGCTATTTGAAAAAATAATAACATCAACCTTGCAACATTTCTGCAAATCGATTATTCAACCATCCCAACATGGTTTTATTCATTTATATAATTTACTCGAATTCACTTCACTTGTCAATGATAGTTTTTCTAAAAAAATGCAAACTGATGTTATTTATACTGATTTCAGTAAAGCATTTGACAGAGTTAATCATCATATACTAACTCTGAAGCTTGAACGTTTAGGATTTTCTCCTAAACTTGTGTCCTGGATTTCATCCTATTTGAATGGTAGAACCCAAAGAGTCTTGTTGAGAACAGCTACTTCTAAATTTATCTTTGTTTCGTCTGGTGTTCCTCAAGGTAGCCATTTAGGACCATTACTCTTTTCGCTTTTCATAAATGACCTTCCTAGTTGCATCTCTTATTCTACCATATTTATGTATGCGGATGATGTAAAACTTTGCCTTCCATTCTCCAGTGCAAATGGACATCTACAACTTCAAGATGACCTTAATGCATTTCAATCTTGGTGTGTGGTGAACCAGTTGCACCTAAATTGCTCAAAGTGTATGACTATGACTTTCAGTCGTTCTATTCCTCATATTGTTGACTATAAAATTAGTAACATTTCCTTACAACGCATCTTTACAGTCAAAGATCTTGGTGTTCTCTTTGACAGTAAACTTAATTTCAATCTTCATATTTCTACCATCATAAATGAAGCCAAAAGCGTGCTTGGCTGTATTAAACGTTGGTCTAAGGAATTTAAAGATCCTTTTATTACCAAACAATTATTTATTTCGCTTGTACGTCCTATCTTAGAGTATTGCTCAGTTGTTTGGTCTCCGCAACATAAACTGTATCAAGATCGTATTGAATCAGTCCAAAAACAGTTTCTTCTTTTTGCCCTAAGGGATCTTAACTGGGACAGTAATTTACGATTACCGTCCTACCATAGTAGGCTTCAGCTCATTGATCTTCCATCGTTAATGAATCGCAGAACAATTTTAGGAATTGATTTTTTGCACAAGGTAATTACCGGTAATATTGATTCGTCCTTTTTGTTGATGCGTCTTAATTTCTCGGTTCCGTCCCGAACAACTAGACATTATCGTCCGCTTCATTTACCTATATGCACTACGGATTATTCTTTGCATAGTGCGTTTCATGTTCTGTGTGTTAATTTTAATAAATATTATCACGTATTTTCCTTAGAGCTCTCTCTTCCTAAAATTAAATCGTTGCTTTTAGCACACCTTAGGGAAATCACTCGCAATGCACAGGCATAAGCGACATTATGTTGCTATTGTTGCTTGCAGTGATTTCTCAATCCTATTAAATATTCTATATTATAGCTCTTCTTTTAATTTATCTTTCAATATTGTTAATATCTTCCTTGTTTCTTTACCTATTTTTATTTTATTTATTTTAATTTTAATTTTCATTTTTAATTTTAAGAATTCTTAAATTGTAATTTATATTAATTATATTTAGTCTCTTATAATCTATATGTAATATTTTCATTTAACACTTTCTTTGCATAGTTTCAATAGTTATCACTGACCATATTTGGCTGTGAATTGGGGCATAGCTAGCCGGACTGGCAAATAAAACACCCCCATCGGGTTGGTGATTCTATTGTAATAATTGTATTTTTTGTAGGCTATTTTGACTCTCGTTTTGTCAATATTTTTAAATAAAAAAATAAAAATAAAAATAAAAAATAAAATAACGTTCAACGTGTTCAACTACTCAAAATATGATCATGACATTATTATCTATATGCCAAACCAAACTGTATGTCTCTAGTATTTGAAATACATTAGCGACCGGAATCCAAAAACTGCAGAAGACTAACTCTATAGATGATCGAGATATAATTTTATAACTTATTATCGAAATTCTGAAACAAACTCGTACTGCGCGTGTAATATATGTACGATTCTGGTGAGCACCAAAATTTCCTTACACAGCAACACACACACAGTGTGTTCATACAGTTTGCTTTGACATATGTAGGATTCTGGTGTAAATCCGAATATTCATACACACATACACACACACACACATACACACACAGCCGTGGATGCTAGGGGTCGGAAGGCCATTATAGCATTTGACTTTAATTCAGGGGCGTTAGAATGGGGTAGCCACACAACTAATGCCAGAGGCCGTATCCTACTGGAGATCTTCGTGACATTAGATGTTGCATTGCTCAATACTTGCCAAGAGTACACCTTCAGTAGGGCTGGATACGGATCTGTAATTGACATTACTTTTGTCACTTCATCCCTTTTTCGAGAAGCAACATGGAGTCATTGCGATAGTTATCCGGGCAGCGATCATACGGCACTTCTGTTCACAATAGGTGAGCCACCTGTCAGGGTGCCAAACTTGTGGAGAGAATCGTATCAGCTGGATACTTTTAATCCCTTGGCCTTTTCAGAGGCCATTCAGTCGCTGGGCACATCTGGCAATGCTGAGGCCAGCATGCCAAATGGTAGCCCAAATTCAGAGTGCCTGCAGTAGTAGCATGCTACAACATGCTACAACAAATGCCTATGTATTGGTGGAATGCACAAATAGGTGACATTCGACACAAATGCATCCAGGCGAGAAGAAGCTACCAACGCGCCCGCGGTAGGCCCACATATGTAGAAAAGCAAATAGCAACCAGGCGGCTAGAAGACAGTTGAAGAAGGCCATTCGGGCAAGCAAAAGAGAATGCGACTCAGCCGAATATAACCCTTGGGGCAGGGCATATAAGATAGTGGTTAAAAGACTATACGCAGGTAATCAGATGCAGCCTATGGATCGTTTGGAGCTTAAATCGATTGTGGAAACACTCTTTCCAGAAAGATTAAGCTCCATTTATGCCCCTGGGACCATGTCTGCTGAGCAGGGCTCAACGAGCACCCACATTAATTTAGTTACGGACGAGTAGATATTAGTAGCTCTCAGAGGTCTTAGACTTAACTCAGTCCCAGGGCCGGACGGGATCCCAAGTCGTGCGCTAAAGCTAGCCATCGCCTTGCACCCAACCGTGTTCGCGGAATTATATAACGAATGGCTAATTCATGAGACGTTCCCCGCAACTTGGAAAGTCCAGAACTTGGTATTGCTACCTAAAGCTGGCAAACCGAATGAGACATCTTCATACAGACCAATCTGTCTCTTAGACACCATGGGAAATGTGTTCGAGAAACTGATTTGCTCTAGGCTGGAGAGTGCTATTGCTAGCGCTGGAGGCCTTTCACCTAACCAACTTGTTGTTCTGGAAGGCCCGTTCAACAACAGATGCGCTTAATAAAGTTGTTGGCCTGGCAGCTTCCGCCATCCAAGGCACCAGATAAGCACGGGACGAAGCACTACTGCATCATTGCGACTCTTGATGTGAAGAATGCCTTCAACACAGCTAGTTGGGATATGATACTGGATGCGATGTCACAATATAATACCCCTAGAGGAAGAACACTTATATACAATACGAGTGAGGGTCCCCAAACTCATATAGTGTAAGCTGGAGCCTCTCCTATGGAATATCATGTACGACGGCGTACTGCGCTTGGAGCTACCAGCAGGTGCGCACACCATTGGCTTTGCTGATGATGTAGCAGTCGTCACCATAGGCAAGGAGCTTAAAGATACTGAGAATATGTGCAGCGCAAGTATCAATTGCATACGAAGCTGGTTGTCTGGAGCTGGCCTAGAACTAGCAGCGCACAAAACGGAAGTCGTTCTAATCAGCAGTCGCAAGAGAGTGGAAACTGCAGCTTTACCCTCGCATCTAAGAGGGCAATAAAGTATCTTGGCGTCATGTTAGACAAAAGATTAACTTTCCGCGAGCACTTAGAATATGTGCATAAAAAGGCCGCTGATTCTTGTGGAGCTCTCTCAAGAATTATGCTCAACACGCGGGGACCAAGGCAACAACGACGTCTCCTCCTAACGAGCGTCATTAGGTCCGTCATCCTCTATGACAAATATGGTCAAGAGCGATGGCAACGCCGAGCTATAGCCGAGGCATTTGCGCCACCTACAGACCTACAGACAGCAATCAGAGTCCGCTGCGCTTTCAGGACAGTTTCTGATGACGCGGCACTTATTATTGCCGGTATAGTGCCACTGGAGGGATTGGTCGCCGAAGCCGTGGAGCGAAATACTCACGAGACTATACGCCGCGACGCTATCAGGGCGGACAGCATTGCACGATGGGAAAGGCGATGGAATACCTCAACAAAAGGGCGCTGGACGCACACGCTCATCCCTGAGCTTGCACCATGGATAAACCGCAAGCACGGTGAGGTTAACTTTTATCTTACGCAGATTCTCTCGGGACATGGATGCTTTCAGAGCTACTTGAAGCGCTTTGGCCACGATGAAACGGACGAATGCTCTTGGTGTGGACGAGGACTGGTGGAAGATGCCAAACACGTCTTATTCGAGTGCGGACGCTTCCAAGAGGAGAGGCGTTGTCTGGAAGACGCTGAGGGCCGCTCCATTAGAGCGGACAATATAGTCAACGCCATGCTGGAATCGGAGGCAGCTTGGAATCTTACAAGCACCTTCGCGGTCACAATTATGATGGAGCTCCGCAGAGTTGAGCGGATAAGAAGACGAGGTGTCCTAGCCTAAGATAGTGCAAAGCGCTTGCGAAGCAATGCTTTACGGCCGTCCCGCAAGCATCTTGCGCTATCTCTCGTCGCTTTCTCTAGCCGCCTCATCTAAATAATTTAATGTAAAATATATAATTTTGTTAATAAACGAATACAAAAAAAAAAAAAAAAAAAAAAAACACACACACACACAGCGCGTACGTGCAGTACACAGCAACAATCACATACAGTGCGCTCCGACACGGCCATCCTGACCTTGACACGTCCTCGTGTAGTACTCTCAATTTTAGATTCAAATTTCTTACGTAACCAAAGATTCTAAACTGAATTCATTGTCTGTTTTATACGGATAACCATCGTCCTATTGTGTTTCATAACATAAACTGAACTTAAGCTATTATTCTTAACCATAACATACAGAGTATCTTTTTTTTTTATACCCTGAACCCATTGAAAATGGGAATTCAGGGTATAATGGTTTTGTGAAAATGTATGTAACAGGCAGAAGGAGACGTCGCAGACCCCATAAAGTATATATATTCTTGATCAGCATAAAAAAATAAGTTGATCTAGCCCTGTCCGTCTGTCCGTCCGTCTGTCTGTCCGTCCGTCTGTCCGTCCGTCCGTCTGTCCGTCTGTCCGTCCGTCCGTATGAACGTCGAGATTTCGGAAACTACAAAAGCTAGAGAGCTGAAATTTCACATGAACACTCGTATGTTACCTACGCAATACGAGTTTAATTTGTTTTTTCGATAACTCGTCCCCATTTCCAAATTATCGATAAAAAATAGAAAATTCGTTTCAATTTTTTAGGTTTTTTGGGTATAACTACTACACCGTGTTAGCTAGAGACTAAAACTTTACATATTTAGATAGGTATTATGGATACGCAGATTTTGTAGTTTTCAGATTTTGGATGCCACGCCCCCTCCGCCCACAATTTGGAAAAAACTCAAACAAAAAACTTCAAATACTAGAGACTTGCAATTTGGCACATAGATAGATTTATATATCCTTAATGTACTCTAAAAATTTCATGAAGATCGGCCATCTAGAAATGGAGTTATAAGCGTCCAAATTTCAGCCCAACCCACCCCCAAGCCACGGCAGCAACTGCGCAGTTAGCAGAACGCGCGCTTATAAGAGCGTAAAGAAGAAGAGTATCATTTTTTTTTTGCAGGGTTCAGGGTATCTCGTAGTCGAGCCGTCTCGACTAGAGCCTTCTTACTTGTTTTTTTTTAACAGAATTCAAAAATTCACTTATCCAACTGTATATAATAATCTTTCATCAGTCAATTTATATTAATCTATCATCATTATTATTTTAATCATCGTCTCACTCACTTTTTATACTCTGTTCCCTTAAAAAGGGAAAAAGAGTATGTTGGGTTTGTGCAATGTCCGTCTGTCCGTCCGTCCGTCTGTCCGTCTGTCCGTATGAACGCAATATTTTTCGGCGCTATTAGAGCTAGAGACTTGAAATGTTAAACATATACTCATATATGCCCCCGAATTATAAAGTGTAAAAATTTTCCTGATCCGCCCACTAGGGGCGTGGCAAATCGGAAAACTCTTGCGCCCATAGGCAAGCGGATATATCTCCGCCCATTGGGGGCGTGGCAAATCGGGAAAAACGTATCTTCTACACCGTTAAAGCTAGAACGCTGAAATTTTGCATGTGAGTTAATGTTATGATTCTAAGAAGATCGATCAAAAAGCTTTATGTCTACGCCCATTGGGGGCGTGGCAAATCGGGAAATACGTATCTTTTACACCGTTAAAGCTAGAACACTGAAATTTTGCATGTGAGCTAATGTTATGATTCTAAGAAGATCGATCAAAAAGTCATATTTCTAAGCCTATAGGGGGCGTGGCAAATCGTACCTGAATATATAGTGATTTTTCAAATTGTGCTATATTTTGAACACTATTGACACTAGAGACTTGACTTTGCATGTATACTCGGGTTGACAACCCAAGACCAAAAAGCTATGGTAGATATATCTACGCCCACAGGGGGCCTGGCAAACCGCAAAAGTTTATATCTCCCATAGTTTTAGAGCTAGAAGCTTTAAATTCGGATGGTTCAGTTACTAATGTTCTCCTCTACCGATGACCCAAATCCAGCATGATTTGAACCCATGTCTTTTGAAAATAACATGTAATGGTTAGCTAAACCTAAATAAATTCACAGCTGATCAGCAGCTTGTGACAAAACAAAGCAATACAATCGCAATTCTTGCTATATGTATACACACTTGGATGTGCATACACTTACAAACATCTGTGTACACATACATACATATATGCATCGGAAAGCATAAAGCAGTTTTAGTTTTTGCTTAAATGCACAATTCATATGCGTATGTTTATAAATTATTATCAATTGGCAGCAAGCATTTTATAATAAATATACAAATATAAAAGAAAATTAATAATAATAATTTTTGAAAAAAACAAGTAAGAAAGCTGTAGACGAGACTGCTCGACTACGAAATCCCCTGAGCCCTTCATCGAACGAATCATATTCCAAGAATGTTTCCTTTCGATTCTCTACGCGTAAGAAACTATACAAATTAATCAACTTGCTTTTGCAAGTTAATAAAAAAATTATTTTATTATAGTGAACGTAGTGTTCTTTTATTAAACTCCAAATTCGAACTAAAGTACAAAAATGATCTTATGCTGCAAGTCAGCTAATGTTTATGTTAAAGCTTCCCTCATTAAAGCTCAAAGATCAAAAGCTCGAAAGCTCACAAGAGTGGCTTACGTGATTCTATATCGGTATTGTGAAATTATGAATTGTTTATATTAAAGCTTGGTTGCTAACTCAAAGAGCCCTTGGAAACTGCGTAGAGATTCTTATGTTTATGTTGAAGCCAAAATGCTGACTCTGTGGGAATAGGGAATATTTATGTTTGAGCCGAGTGGCTTGATACTATAGGTTGTTTATGATTGGGGAGACTGAGTTATGCTATTTAAAAGTTGTTTACATTTATCATAAGAGTCGCTTGAGTAGCGGGGTGATAACTCCCCCCTTTCTTAAGAAGAATCGTCCCTGATTCTTAACGATTTCTCATAAGAAATTCAATTTAGCATATCAGGGTTTTGAATTTGAATATTTTGATCATTTAGGGGCTTTGAAAATAAGAATTTAATAGGATTGAGATTGTTCTTTGAACAAAATTTGAGAAGCTTTATCATAATGAATATAAAAATTATTACAAATATAATAAACGTAATTTTTGTATGATTATTTTCTAATTCTATTACAATTTTTGAAAAAGTATTTGTATTTTCTAATCGTAACTCAGTGTCAATCTGTAAATTTGTTATGTTTTATATAGTTCAGCAATTTTTCTTTTTGGTTTGTGTAAGTAATGTTATTTATGGTTACAATGGTTTTGAAAGTTATGAGGTAGGTACCTGTAGGCCAGGTATTATTAACGCAATTTTTTCCTGATACTAAAATGGCGCCATCTGTTATTATTTCTATTGGCTTGTTTTTTTCTGATAATTTTGTACAGCTAGTGAATTGTTTATTAACTAAATTTATGAAGCAGTTCTTCTCGTAAACACTTTGAGCAAAAGTATTATAAATTTCTCTTTTAAAATTTTTAATACGATAAAAGGTATTCTTACATTTAGTGATTTTATTGTCTATGAATAATTTTCCATCTGATTAGGAAACTGCTTTAGCATGATATAATTTGCACTTATAATTTATAGTTGAGTATTTTATAAAAACTATAATTAAACCTTGGTATGAGATAATTGAAAAAGAGGATACGTCCAAGAGGTCGATAAGAGTAATATTAAATGTTTCGTGATTAAATATGTTTATCATATCTTGTTTATTTAAAATTTTTGGGTTTATTATGTTGGCTTTTGAAAATGTAATAGTGTCTAGCAGATTTTGTAGGTCAAGTGATAATAGTTTGAGACGGTATTTTTTTAATAGCATTTCTTGATCGAATTTAATGTTTTTTAAAAGATTTGTAAATTTTGTAACTTCTTTGAAAATTGCAGAATTAATTTGATTTTGTATATTATTATTTTCAATGAGTTCATTTATTTTATTTTGAATTGTTAGCATGTCATCATGATCTGGTGTTCCTGTAATCCATTTAAAAATAGTACCTAATTCATTTATACTTCGCTTAGAGACTTTATGAGGTGTAAGTTGAGAAAGAAGGGTTTTAATTAAATTTAGTTCCATTGTTATTTCCCAATCAATAGTGTTGTTTTTATTATCAAAAAATGTTAGCTCTCTTTCAAATATATCATTATAAAAACTTAAATTAGTAACGTGAAATACTTCTCCAAATGTTTCGTATAGTAAAAAATTATCAATATCTTCAAGTAAAACATAATCGTCGTTTGAGTAGTTTATGATATCGAAGCGGCAAAAGGGCAATAAACTAATAAGCACGTACAAAGTGATCATGCTAAAAAACAAAAACAAAAATTTTTATTAGGATTTTATATTATCTTTATGAATTATACGATCTCTATTATTTATTTTAACTGTATTTCCTAGATCTTCTTTAACTACTTGTTTTTTATATTTGGGTTGCAGTTTATTTCGTTCGCCATGTTTCTTTTCATAAATGATTTCGCCTACTTGGTAATTCTTTGGTATTCGTTTTTTTGTTATGGTAGTCTAACATTTTGGATTGAGCTGATTCTAGCTTTGCGGATAAGTCAGAGTGATTTATTTTGTTAAATAAAATTTCATATGGTTTTTGTTGGGTTGTTGATTGTATTGTGTTGTTATATTCTCTGACTGCACGGTATATAACTTCAGAATAATCAACTAATTTAAATTCTTCTTGGATGCATCGAGAAATTTCGATGAGTGTTGAATGAACTCTTTCTACTTGGCCCTTGCTTAAGCTGTGTCTGGGATCTGTATAATAAATATTTATACCTGAACGGGACAGTGTTGATTTAAATTGTGCAGATGAAAAACTAGGTTCATTGTCTAGCATTATTGATTTAGCGAATGGAAAGATTTGGATCAATTCTAATACTTTATTGGCCATATCCGATTTGTTATTGATTTCTTTTATAACTAGAAATTTTGAATAAGCATCTATGCGAGTGATAAATGATAATTTTTGAGCATAAAAAATATCGATATGTAATTGTTCACCTTCTGTTTTTGGAATGGGTGCTTTAGAAATAAGTATTTGTTTTGGATTTCTATCGTATTTATTTTTATTACAAATTTCGCAATGTCGTATATATTGTTTAAGAGTTTTATATAGTGTTGGCCAATAATAATACTTAAGAATTTGCTTAAGATTTTCGTCGAAACCTCTATGAGCTCGAGCATGTGTTTCTTCTATAATAATTTCTTGGTCGTTTTTATTTTCGATATCTAAGACAAATTTTCTGGTAAAGAGAAATTTATTTGTGAAGGTGTTTCTTATTGTATTCTGTATTTCGTATAGATCTTCAAGACTGCAGTGGATTCCTGTCGTTATTTTTGGCTGTAAAAATTCTTTAAGTATTTGGATTAAATTATCTACTGTATCATATTCTATGATATGTCTTATTTTATTGAAGGGTTCGCATTTTTCATGAATAGTAAATTTATTTTTTGAAATAAGTAGTTGCTGCTTAAACTGATTCAGTGGTTTTTTCGTTTCTTCAAATATGTACTCATGGCTGCTGTCGGCTGAATGTACAGTTTCGATATCGGATAAGGATTCATTGTCGGAGGGTGCACTATCGGACATTTGATTACTTTCAGTGGTAATGTTGTTTATTATTATTCTGGATAAAGCGTCGGCAACAACGTTCGTTGACCCTGGTTTGTAAAATATAGTAGGAGAAAATTCCTCAATAAAGGCATGCCATCTTTTCATTTTTGAATTAGGGTTTCGTGCAGAAAACGCGAAAGAAAGTGGTTGATGATCTGTTTGGATTTCTAAATTTGTAATACCATATAAGTAATTACGAAGACTTTTTAATGCCCAGACTATGGCATATAATTCCCTCTCGTTTGTTGCATAATTTCTTTCTGTTTTATTTAATGTCTTTGAAATGAATGTGATTGGTTTGCTTTCTTGCGAAAGGACAGCGCCTATAGCGATGTCAGAAGCGTCTGTAGTAAGAACAAACTTTTTGGAATAGTCTGGCTGAGTTAGTTCAACCCTTGCAACTAAGTGTGATTTTAAACTTTCGAATGCTGAATGAGCTTCATCGTCTAGAGATATTTTTGTTTTTTTCGACATGTGCCTTGAAATCATACCATTGTGTCCTTGTAATAGTTTTGTGAGGGGCTTTGCTATATTTGCGTAATTTTGTACGAATTTCCTGTAGTAGTTAGTTAAACCTAGAAAACCTTGTAATTCTCTCAAGTTAGTGGGAGGTGGATATTTTATGATAGCTTCTATTTTTTTGGGGTCAGTTGTAATAATATTGTGAGACACTACATATCCTAGGAATTCGATTTCCTTTTTAAAGAATTTGGATTTTTCTAGAGATATCTTCATATTTGCTTTAAATAATATTTCGATAATTTCTTGTAAGTCATTGAAGTGTTGCTCGATATTTTCTGAGAAAACTATTATATCATCTATATAGATGTGGCAAGTTTTACCGATTTTATCACGTAATATATTGTCCATAGCTCTTTGAAATATGCTAGGCGCGTTCGCAAGTCCAAATGGCAAGCGAAGAAATTCATATTTTCCATTATTGATGGAAAAAGCGGTTTTCTCAGTATCTGTGCTTTTCATTAAAATTTGATGAAAACCAGATTCTAAATCAATAGTTGAAAAGAATTTGGCTTTACCTAGGTTAGATAATATTACCGATGGATCTGGCATCGGATATCTATCTGGAATTGTATTATTATTTAGTTTTTTGTAATCAATAACTAATCTGTGCTTTTGTGTTCCATCTTCATTAAAGCCCTTTTTTCCTACAACCCATACTGGAGAGTTATAAGGACTTTTGCTTGGCCTTATTATGTTCTCGTCTAACATCCTATTTATTTCCTTATTAACAAAATTGTTAACTGAATGAGGATAAGGATATTGTTTACTGTAAATTGGAGTGTCGTTTATCGTTCTGATTTCACCTCTAATATCTTTTCTAAAAGGAAGAGATATTTGTATTTGAGAGTGTTTGATTTTTATTTCTTGAATGATTTGTTCTTCAAGAGTTGTTAGATTGGCCATTTTATCAATGGAATGATTAACTTTTAAATGATTTACTTCGCATATTGAAGTGCTTGTAGAGGATACTGACAATTTTCGTTGTCTGCTCTTTTTAGCTTTCTTCTTTTTTATATGCTTGTTTTTATTGAGATTTTCGTTAATCGCTTTATTTTTTGTATTTGGGTAATCAGAGTCACTTGATGACGCTGATTGTATGTCAGATACATTGAATAATGTATTTGATTGAAAAGTTTCATTTTTTAGATAAGGAGTGACGAAATACTCCTTATCTGGATTTTCATTTATGAAATTAATCGTTTCTGTTTTATTATTATAATGCAGTGTACCTTTTGATAGGTCAATTATTGCATTAATAGCTTTTAGTAGATTATAACCGATTAACAAATCTGCTTCTAGATTATCGATTTCATAAAATCTATAACGTTTTCCGAAAATATTTATATTATGAGAATGTGTTATGATACTGTATCCATTGACAGTTTTTACTCTTTTTTTAATAACTAACTCTTCTGGGTTATTGTATATGCCTTTTTTAATATAATAAGCTGTAGCGCCTGTGTCTATTAATACCTTTAGGTTTTTGTTTATTTTTTTATCTATTCTGTAGATGAATGGGGGCTCTCCCCTTGCTCCTCTAAAAAATGGTCCTCCTGAATGTTATTAACACGCATAACCTTTTTTGGTTGATGAGTTGTTTGAGAAGAGAATACTCTTTTGTTTGCCTGTTCTAAAATTGGATTCTGTTGGAAAGATGGGTTTTGCATTTGAACGGATCTATCTACATCCATTGGTTCTTGAGGGGGTTGGGGGTTAGATTGAATTTGATTTTGCGAGTTCTGATTGAAAGGTAAATGATTGTCATATTTTTTATTAGATTGATTTGATTTATTATACTTTGGTTGTTCTTTTTTATTTTCATTGGACTGTTGTATATTAACAGAATGATTATAAGCGAAATTAGCTCTTTGATAATTTGCTTCTAGCTCTTGGGCTTTAGCCAAGGCGTTTGGAAGGTTTTCTGGTTTAAGAGAAAACAAAATATTTGATAAAGATCCGTTAAGGCCTGTGATGAAAACTCGCAAAGCGTTTTCTCTGTTTTTATTATTTAATTCGGTAATTACATTGGCCTTGTCGCCATATGTCATAATAGTTTTGTTTATCAGCTGGGTTAGTTTTTTATTAACCAGGTTATAATATTCGAGAACCGATAAGTTGCCCTGTCGTAAGACACTTAATTCTTGTTCTAAAATGTGCATCGGACGCCTGTCACTATATGCAAAATCTAATCTGGCAAGTATTGCCTCAAAGTTAAGTACGGTACCGTGATTAGTTAGGATATCATTTGCTCTACCTGTGACTTTGTTTCTAAGTATTGCTAAGCCACCTACATATTTTCTACTGCCCTCTTTATACATTCGCATAGCACCGCAAGCTGCTTCACGCCAGCTTACATATGCGTTTTGGTTTCCTGAAAACTCAGGTAAGGATTTAACTATATCGAATGATTCGTCGCAACGAATTGTATCATTGATGACTGTTGCTTTAAATTCTTGTTCGTTGTTGGAAGACAATGTTAACTGAGCTTTTAATTCTGTAATTTGTTCTTGAAGCACTCTGGTTTGATTTGCAATCAATTGAGCTATTATTTCTGCTGTTAGATTGTTAGCCATTTTTGAATTATTTGTATTTGCTTTTAAATTTGAAAATTTTTCAATTAACTCGTCCAGGTTTAGTACAATTATTAAACACAAAAAATTTTAAATGTAGCTTAATGAGTAATTATAAAGATTATAAAGATTCTCAATCGCTCACGTAGTGGTACTTCTTTCTTTGGGTTGGGGTGGATCGGGTCGTCCTTCCTTCCTTCCTTCTTTAATGTCTTGTCACTGGTTTTGGGTTGCGACCTTTTGGTTCGGTCACACAGCACGATCTTTTCGTCTTAAGCTGCCGTTTGTTTTAGGCAGGCACAAACTTTTGTCGTTTTTAGATTCAGTTTTTTGTTTTAAGTCATGTGACTTTTATTAGCGTTGTTGTGATTTAAAATATTGTTTGAAGCACAAGCTGTTTCTTTTTTATTTGAAACTTTTTAATGCACTTTTTGTTTGAGTTCTAGAAACTTGATGTTTCTTTTTGAGTTTAAATTTTTGACACTTTTTATTTCACTTTTAGTTCGGCGGCGTACGATTACATAAAAAGATGTAGTTTCTTTTTATGTGTTTTTTATTCAACGTATGCCCTACGTTGGGCGCCAATTAATCAACTTGCTTTTGCAAGTTAATAAAAAAATTATTTTATTATAGTGAACGTAGTGTTCTTTTATTAAACTCCAAATTCGAACTAAAGTACAAAAATGATCTTATGCTGCAAGTCAGCTAATGTTTATGTTAAAGCTTCCCTCATTAAAGCTCAAAGATCAAAAGCTCGAAAGCTCACAAGAGTGGCTTACGTGATTCTATATCGGTATTGTGAAATTATGAATTGTTTATATTAAAGCTTGGTTGCTAACTCAAAGAGCCCTTGGAAACTGCGTAGAGATTCTTATGTTTATGTTGAAGTCAAAATGCTGACTCTGTGGGAATAGGGAATATTTATGTTTGAGCCGAGTGGCTTGATACTATAGGTTGTTTATGATTGGGGAGACTGAGTTATGCTATTTGAAAGTTGTTTACATTTATCATAAGAGTCGCTTGAGTAGCGGGGTGATAACTTACATGCAAAAACACGAACACACACACGTTTGTAAGCATGTATGTGTGTTAGCAATGCAGGCGGCTTGCTGTCTCGCTGCCTTTGTTGCTGCGCCACATGGGTTTTGATGAGAAAACTTTGATGATTGATAATTCTGTTTCTAGATGGACAATCGTATTGATTCCTTCAGATTATGATTATGATATTCATATCTATATGCTAAACCAAACTGCTTGTCTCTAGTAATTGAAATGCATTTTTTTTCACATTTGGGGGTGGTGGGGCGAAATGGGGATCGGAATTCAAAATCTGACAAAAACCGAAATTGTATTAAATTAGTATCTATATATATGCAGAAGACTCGGAGACTCTAACTCTTAAGATCAATTAGCTAGAATTTTATAACTGGTTCCCGATAATTTCGTTTATCGATAACTTTGCAAATATACAAGTTATCGAATTTCTGAAACAAGCACGTACTGCGCGTGCAATATACGGACCTAATACAAAAAGAATGAACTCTCTAGCTTTTGTATCTTCGGAAATCGACGCGTTCGTACATACGGACGGACGGACAGACGGACGGACGGACAGACGGACATGGCTATATAAACTTTTCTCGTCACCCTGATCAAGAATATATATACTTTATGGGGTCTGCCACGCCTCCTTCTGCCTGTTACATACAGTTAACCAAACCATTATACCCTGATTTCCCATTGGAAATTTTCATTGGGCTCAGGGTATAAAAAAACCATCGAACCCACGCACCTAAGTATAGCTTGCATAGCGCTTACCACCAGCGCCACTGCCATCAATTCAGCCGCGCTAACCAAAACTAAATAAGCCATTGCTAGAACGCCTTTTGAAAACTAAAGTAACGATCGAAAAATTCCCAATTCAGTCACAATTCTTAGAATATTCTGACATGCAAACTTTTGTATGCATACATAGAAAATTGTGTGTATACTCGTATGGTGTGTACATGTGTAAATCTATATGTATGTGTAGGAAAAACGTTTGTTGCTTGACATGTACGTTTCCTAATTGCCGAAATATTTCGTTAATTAAATGTTTATTAGATAAATAAAATGCACCTATGGGAACAGAGTATTTCGCAGTTAGTTGCGCCTAACTGCAACGTTCTTACTTGTTATTTTATTTGTTTTTTTTTTTTTTTATTCTACTGAACCACCTCAGCCATACTGACCATAAAACGACCTCGTGTATTCCACAAAAATGCCTTGCTGCATTAATCATTTCATTTATCTTACAAATTTCTTGATTACAACTATTATCACGTCACAGCGTCATACAAAATTTTACCATTATCATTCATACAACTCTTCAGGTATCCATACAGTTTCATTCATTATCATAAATCCAACTGGTTTCTTTTCACATCATCTTATGCGTCACACGCCATGATCAAAAAATTAGTTTTGCACTTATGCTAGCATTATGACCAATTCTTTCAACATTTATTATCAGCCTTTCAGGCATCCATACTGTCTCTTGCAACAGTTTCACTCTCAATAATTCGATATTGTCTCTTGCAACAGTTTCATTCTCAATAATTCCATACTGTCTTTTGCAACAGTTTCTCAATTTTTATACTGCCTCTTTCAACAGTATCTAAATCATTCCATACTGTCTCTTTCAACAGCTTTTTCAATCATTCCATACTGTCTCTTTCAACAGCTTTTTTTTCTCATCTATTTCAATGCTGTCTTTTTCAACAGCTTATTTCTCAGCATCATTCAAATCCTCATAACAACTTTCTAGTTCAACTAGTACATGACCTTCTGGCAATTTTCTTATATCACCGTGTACGTGTATTTGTATTTTCTATTATTTGTCAATGACCTTAGAAAATATCTGTTGAAGTTTGCAAGTTCAATTTGTTAAGTTTATGTATCGATATATATCGCACATCACTAAAATGTAAGATCGCGCATCTCCTATTGCTGTTCGCTTTAAATTCATTCCCTGAATAAACGCTTTCGTATACGCACGTATTCGGTTTCATATTCAATGTGTACGGAATCATTACTTTCTCCACAGATGCTATAACATTGGTTATGGGCCCAGACTCGCAGAAAAGAATTTAAGATGAGTCTGTATAACATTGAAAAGTTAAGTGAAAGTAATTACGATGTATGGTGTTTACATATGCGAAGTGTTCTCATACATCAGGAGTTGTGGAACCATGTTAGCGGTAAATGTGAAAATAATGCTAGTACAGCAGAAGCCGCAGTGAAGTGGCATTTGTGTGATGAAAAGGCACTGGCGCTTATAATATTGAACGTGCAAGTATCGCAGTTGAACTATGTAAAAAGCGCAAAAAGTTCTAAAGAAGCGTGGGACAAATTAAGAGAAATGCATGTGTCTACGGGTCCGCTTCGTAAAGTATCGTTGTACAAAAAACTGTTAAGTTTAAAGTTGTCATCAGAAATGAGCATGACGCAATATATCAATTCGTTTGTCGAAATTGTGGATAAACTGACAGAAGTGAGCATCGAACTAAGTGAAGAACTAAGAGTTATTATTCTGCTTTCAAGCTTAGGCGCGGAGTATGAGAATTTCGTCATAGCGATCGAAACAAGAGACGCGCTTCCTACATTCAAAACGCTCAAAATAAAACTTCTAGAAGAAGCAAAGCGAATTGAAGATAAGTGCGAACAGGACAGCAGTCAACAAGCATTCTATGCTGGCGCCAAGAAAAATGAAACGCGATCGAAACAACGGGACAAATTTGACGGACAGTGTTACAAGTGTGGTAAACGTGGACACAAAGCAAGTAACTGCAAAGAAAACGTGAAGCGCAATAATGCGAGAAATGACAATGAAAAGACAATGAGTGGTGATCTGGAAAAGCAAAGAATATCGTATTCTGTTTTTGCTGCAATGAACGAAAACACAGTGTCAAAACGCACTTGGTGCTTGGACAGTGGCGCAACGTCGCACATGTGTTGCGATAGAGATGTGTTCGTGTCGTTCGTGCCAAAAAGAGACAAAATAATGTTGGCAGCAAATAAATATATCGAATCACCGGGCACGGGTACAGTAATAATAAAAACTCAACAAGGCAAGTTGGAGTTACGCGATGTTTTGTACGTGCCATCGCTACAAATGAATTTTTATTTCGTTAGCAAAGCAATGAAATTCGGACATAAAGTATTTTTCGGTAACAATTTTGCGTCGGTAAAAACAAAAAACCGTACGGTACTGCTAACTGCAGCAATGAGTGATAATTTATTTTTGTTTAACGATTTAAACGAGAACAAACTGTTTTCAATGAATGAAAAAGCTATTATGTGGCATAATCGTTATGGTCATTTAAACTATCGTAGTCTCAAAGATTTGTCAGAAAATGAGCTAGTGCACGGGATTGACGTAAAAAACATACCCGCTGAGATTAATTGCAATACGTGCAATAAATCAAAAATTTGTGCAAAACCGTTTCCGAAAAACTGTAAAAACAATGCCGATGATCTTTTGGATTTGATTCACACAGACGTGTGTGGTCCTATAAATGTTGCCTCAGTAGGGGGTGCAAAGTACTTTATAACGTTTATAGACGACAAGTCAAAAAGGGTGTTTGTGTACTTTATGAATACCAAAGATCAAGCGTTTGAAAAGTTTCAACTATTTAAAAATATGGCAGAGTGTCAAACACAAAGAAAAATAAAAGTCATCCGGAGTGACAACGGCAAAGAATACATAAATAAACAGTTTGATAATTATTTAAATGAGTGTGGAATTAAAAGACAATTATCGGTGCCGTATACACCTCAACAAAACGGAGTAGCAGAGAGAGCCAACAGGTATTTGGTGGAAATGGCTCGCAGCATGATGGTGCACGCTAACGTCGAGGAGCCACTATGGGCTGAAGCTATATGGACTGCAGCATACATTCGAAACAGATGCCCATCGCAAGGGTTACAGGGTAACGTAACGCCTTTCGAACTGTGGACTGGTCGCAAACCGACGGTGAAGCATTTTCGTATTTTTGGCTCACCAGCATATGCTCTCAATAAGCGGCAACACAAAAAGTTTTGTGCCAAAGGTAAAGAGTATACTTTCGTTGGATATTCGCCAACAGCCAAGGCGTATCGGCTGTATGACAGAGAAGCGAAACAAATAGTAGAGCGTAGGGACGTAAAGTTTGTGGAAAATGAAATCCAAGCAAACCCGGAAATGCCAAGCAAAAGCTATAATTCGTTCATTTTAGATATTCCGTTAGAAGTAAATAGTGTAGATTCAGAAGAAGTTAGTTCTGAAAATGCTACAAACAGGGACGAAGAAATCGAAGAATTTGAAAGTTTTGAAGCAGAGGAAAGTGCAGATCTGAGCAGTTCAAATGAAGACGATGCAGAGGAAAATTTAGATTTTGGCAATTCAAATGAGGAAATTACAGGAAACCTGCGTCGAGGTCCAGGTAGGCCAAGAATAGTTCGGACAGGTAATGTTGGCAGACCACGCAAGCAGTATAGCATGCTAAATAATATTATTGCATTCACTGATGTAGAAACGCCCAAAAATATAAAGGAGGCTCTGTCTGGCAAACATTCGTTATATTTACACCAAGTGGACGTTTCGAATGCGTATTTGAATAGTGAGCTGCAAGAAAGTATATATATGAGGCAACCCGATCATTTTGTGAGCAGTGCATATCCTCAAAGAGTTTTAAAGTTAAAAAAGGCACTATATGGGTTAAAGCAATCGGGTAGAGCTTGGAACAGTACCTTGGACAAGACTCTAGAGAAAATGGGATTTAAGGCAGCAATGAACGAGCCGTGTCTATATATGAAGATGTCAAAGGGCACCTACAATCTGATTGCGGTCTATGTAGACGATCTTATAATTGCTTGCCGCAACAAAAGCGATCTGGATGTTATTAAAGCAAAGCTTAAAGAATGCTTTAATATACATGACAATGGCCCATTGCATCACTTCCTGGGTATGGAAATTCGTCGCAAGGGAGAGAAAGGTGCTATTTCTGTGTGTCAGAAACAGTATATCACTTGTCTTTTGGAAAAATACAAGTTGAGCGTGTGTCGTTCAGTTTCTACGCCCTTGGACCCTGGATTTACAATTAGTTGCATTAATGAGCAATGTGGCAAAGTTGATGTAACGGAGTATCAATCGCTGATTGGTTCACTGATGTACTTGGCTATATCGACGCGCCGTGACATATTACATTCCGTAAGTAAGTTGGCCCAACGGAATACGAATCCACACAGCGAGCACGAGTCAGGCGCAAAACACGTTCTTCGGTACTTGGCGAAGACATTGGAGCTTAAGCTCCATTACTCTAAAACTGAAATGCCCCTGCATGCATATGTCGATGCAGACTGGGCTAATGATAACATCGACAGAAAATCGTACTCTGGGTACGCGTTCTATCTTGCAGGTTCGGCTTTTTCTTGGGAGTCAAAGAAGCAATCACTGGTGGCTCTCAGCAGCACAGAAGCAGAATATATTGCACTCTCAACAGCAGCCAAGGAAGCAGTATATTTGAAGCGGCTACTTGAAGAAATTGGATATGTGGATCGATCCTCGCCAATCCGAATCAACGGTGACAATTTGAGTGCGCAGCAAATCGCATTAAACCCTGTTCATCACAAGCGCACCAAACACATAGACATTAAGTATCATCACATTAGAGAAGTAATCGCTAACAATGAAATATCAGTTAGTTTTGTTTCTACGAACGATAATGTTGCTGACATTTTTACAAAGAGTTTACAGAAAGAAAAGCATAATAAGTTTGCAAAAATGTTAGGCTTAAATTAAGAAACATTGTAAGTTAAATTAAACTTGAGAAGAAGTGTTGAAGTTTGCAAGTTCAATTTGTTAAGTTTATGTATCGATATATATCGCACATCACTAAAATATAAGATCGCGCATCTCCTATTGCTGTTCGCTTTAAATTCATTCCCTGAATAAACGCTTTCGTATACGCACGTATTCGGTTTCATATTCAATGTGTACGGAATCATTACTTTCTCCACAGATGCTATAACAATATCTATCTTCGTCTAACAATTCAGCTATGTTTAGAGGTCTTCAAAACTTTGGACTTAACTTCGATTGCTGCCTTTCTTCATTCTTTATCAACACAAAATCTCCTACTTCAAATCTAAAAACCTCAGCATTGTTTTTATGAAATTACTCTTTGCTATATGCTGGTGCCGCTAATATATTTTGCACTGCTCGAGTTTTTGATTCTGCCAAATCAATTTCTTACGTCGTTTCACATGGTGTATATGTATAGCTTGCATGGCGCTTACCACCAGCGCCACTGCCCTGACCTGAACTTTGTTAACTAAAACCAAATAAGGCATTGCTAGAGCGCCTTTTGACAAAACTAAAGTAACCATCGAAAAATTCTCAATTCAGTCACATTTCTTAGAATATTCTGGCATCCAAACTTTTGTATGTATATATAGAAAATAGTGTGTGTACTCGTATAGTGTGTACATGTAAAAATCTGTATGTATGTGTAGGAAAAACGTTTGTTGCTTGCTATGTACGTTTGCTAATTGCCGAAATATTTCGTTAATTAAATGTTTATTAAATAAATTAAATGCACCTATGGGACAGAGTATATCGCTGTTAGTTTCGCCTAACTGCAACGTTCTTACTTGTTCAATATATTATTCATGCTCATAAATCGTAAGTTGCTGTAATGTACCCGGCAAAAGAATTGTCTTTCAATTTGTGCATAATATCGATAATATCAGAGTCCTTCCGCTGTTCACAATAAACCAATCAATAGATATCTCGGCCTCGGTTACATTACATATGAATATGCAAGATTGCCTAACTGTCCTTTAAAAAACGGAAGGCGCATTTTTGAGTCCGAAAGGCATTGTAAGAAATTCGTAGTGGCCATTCGGAGTCACAAATGCAGTATATTCATTGGAATCAGGGTGAATCGGAATTTGGTGAAAACCACTAGCCATATCTAAACAAGTAAAGTAATACAAACCACGCAACCTATCAATCTGGTCACTAATGAACGTCGTCAGCGACGATGTTTGAGTTTAATTCTCTCTAGTCAATACATAAACGATCGGACCCATTTTTCTTTTTTTTTTTTTTTTTTAGCAACATAGGACTTGCATACGGAGAACAACTTGGGCGGATAATGTTACATCTAAGCAACTCTTTTAACCTCGCACGCCCTATCTCTCTCTTCTGGACTGAGCCTATACGGCCGACGTTGCTCAGTTTTGTTGGGGTCAATTAGTTGAATTCTCATTTCACCTATATTAACTCGTGTGTTTGGGATCCCTTTAGAGAATGCTGAGGTATAATTTTCAATTGAATGTATTAATTTGTTTTTATCAGCATCGGCCAATTCGGTATGAATTTCATCAAGATTAATTGGAGAATCAGTAGCGGCACAAATATTTACAGATTTTGATTTTACAAATTTAAGCACATTTGGTGAGAGCACAACATTGAAACCTTGATTAAGGACTTCACGTCCAATGATGACATCGTTCTTCAAGTCCTCATCTCGAACAACTTGAAATAATATTTCTATTATGTTTTCATTAATAGTAACCTGACGGAGAATTTCTTTTCTCTTATAAAGGAACACTCGGTACCAGAGTCGAAGCAAATTGGGTAGCTCTCACCTCGATGTAACATAACTCCTGTTGGCTCAGACATAAAGCACTGGGTTACATTCTTTTGTTTAGTTGAGGCGTCACTTCCAGAGCATCGGTTCGCAAAATGCCCGTTTTGGCCACAATTGAAGCAGGTAACACGGGTCTTCTCTCGTTGGGTTTTCGCCTCGGCCTCGCATCGCTTTTTATACCCTGAACCCATTGAAAATGGGAAATCAGGGTATAATGGTTTTGTTAAAAGTATGTAACAGGCAGAAGGAGGCGTGACAGACCCCATAAAGTATATATAATCTTGATCAGGGTGACGAGAAAAGTTGATATAGCCATGTCCGTCTGTCCGTCCGTCCGTCCGTCCGTCCGTCCGTCCGTCCGTCCGTCCGTCCGTCCGTCCGTATGTATGAACGCGTCGATTTCCGAAGATACAAAAGCTAGAGAGTTCATTCTTTTTGTGTTAGGTCCGTATATTGAGCGCGCAGTACGAGTTTGTTTCAGATATTCGATAACTTGTATATTTGCTTAGTTATCGATAACTGAAATTATCGGGAACCAGTTATAAAATTCTAGCTTATTCATCTTTAGAGTTAGAATCTCCAAGTCTTCTGCATATATATAGATACCAATTTAATACAATTTCGGTTTTTGTCAGATTTTGGATTCCGGTCCCCAATTCGCCCCCACACCCCCAAATGTGTAAAAAATGCATTTCAAATACTAGAGACATACAGTTTGGTTTGGCATAAAGATATGAATATCATAATCTTAATCTGAACATATCAATACGATTGTCCATCTAGAAACAGAATTATTAGTCTATAAAGTTTTCTCATCAAAACCCATGTGGCGCAGCAAGCAAGGCAGTGACAAAGCAAGACGCATTGCGGGCACACATACATACATATGTACATATGTATGTATGTTTGTGTGTATATGTGTACAATCGCAGATCAGCGTATGGCTGTACATATGTATGTACATACATATTTGGGCATGTAAAGCTAATTGTAAAAGAGTTATGATTTCTAAAAAAAAAAAACCTAAAATGTCAAATAGAATATGTAGATCATGCTGAAACTCTCATTACATTCCATTATATATTTTAAAAATTTTAAAACAATTAAAACAACAATGGAAATGCAAGCAACGTTGAGCAATGCAAATCAATTTTCGTATGCGTGTGCACATATACACACAAAAAATCTTGGGCCGTTTTCTATGTTGCTATGCGTGCAAATTCTAAGAATCACAATTGTTTTTGAATTGCGTTAGAATTGTCTTTGAATTGTATTTGAATTGTATTTGTATTTTCAGTCACTGCTTTAGTTTTTTTTTTCGTATATGGCGAATTTGATTCGTTTTCGCTACTCAGCCGTCTAAGTGATCTGTGGTGTAGATGGCTAGATAAATGCACCGAATGTTAGGCTGTCGGAGGTTCTAGCCCCGCCCAAGCCCTTCATAATTTCTTATTTTTAATTTTTTTTTTTTTTTTTTTGTATATTTCTTTCTTTTTTATTATTATTTATTCTTTTGTATTTGATACCTTTGAAAGTCAGTTGGTAGTTTAACTAATTGTGAATAAGTGGGTTTTTTTTTTAATTTCAAATATTTAATAGCATCATTTCTGAAAGTGTTTTTGTTTCAATTATATTTTATTCCGTTAAGTCAACAGAAAATAATGAACAAAAAAAAGTCTGCCCAAATAACAAAAGCACGTGACATCTGTGTAAGAGTTTTCCTATATGTATGCACACATATACATTCAAAACTAGTGTAGCATGGTCTAAGAATTTAAACTTGATAGATGGCGCTTTAGCAGTGAACTTATTTACTATGGCTATTACAGCTTCGAGTGGCATTGATATATTTCTTTTACAATTATGAAGTGTCTGTGTTAATTAAGGTGATGCCTGTTAATCGAGGAACGTCTATTTGTTGGGTCTATTTTTAATGATATTTAATAATATAACATTTTTCGAATTTCAACTAATATAAGCGCCATCTATTATTATTTTTTTTTGGCAATGCATACACACATATGTATATACATTTTGAACGTTACACGCATACATTCTTATGTATACTTTCTGATTTATCCATATGGGTAATTCTCCAGAAAAGTCAACTTTTTGTCACGATCGACACTGGTTTTTTGTAATTATCTTGAAAACGGATTAATTTTAGTACTAATCATGAGCAATATATTTAACTATTTGTCAAAATAAAGAAGTTTTTTGCCATTTTCAGCACTAAAATTGATGCATTTTCAAGATAATTACAAAAAACCAAACCACAGTACAGATTATTATTTTATTTTATTAAAATTGGGTTCAGGGTATTATCTAGTCGAGCACTCTCGACTAGAGTTTTCTTACTTGTTTTTTCTGCATTCTGCTATTTTGTGACCGACTTGTCCGCAGAAACGGCACATTTTTCGCCTTTTATTGTCAGGTCCAGGGCTGATATCACGGCCGGTATCTCGATGCTTTTGAAAGTTTTAAGCCTTCAATCTCCTCTATATTTTTGTCCTTCCAGACCGTAGTTAGCGATGAGACCAGGCGGCTAACATAACTGCCAATCACTCTTCATTAGCCGGACGACTGCTTAACAAATTCAAAAACATTGCTGCTGGTGTTTCATCGCTTTCGTATCGATGAAGTAACAATTCTTTAAACTCGCTCCACTTCATGACAGGGTAGGAGATTTCTGTTAGCCATTGGGATGCACTGCCCTCCATCGCATTGCTTAATGCCATAATAAGCTTGCATCCTTCTAGCGGCTGTTCAGTTAAATGATATCTGCAGTCGCACACCACTTTGAAGCGTCTACGCCTGCGGCGTTGGCAAAAAATTTCGGCAATGTGACCTCGCGCTTTTGTTGTTGTTCTGATGTAGAAGCTTGCATTAGAGGTAGGCATGGGCTGGGTTTTTGTCGGGTACCCGTGGGCACCCGCGGGTGTCGAACGCTTTGTGGCGGCGTCGCGAAGTATCCGCTTCGCCGAGTGTGGTGCAAGAGAGGGGGGCGGTAGCGTCTTTTTGGCCTTCCATCTCTTTTTTCCTCGACACAGGGCGGGAAAGCGTTTTTACTTGTGCTTGTGTGTCACAATTGTCACACTTGCACAAATAATAACAATCAGGTGCACAGCTGTTAGTAGTGCTGGAAATCGCAGCGGACATTCTAACCTTTTTGAGTAACCTAACCATTTTGAGTAGTTTGGTCTTAGCAAAGACAACAACCTAACTTCTGAGGCGAAGTTACAGTAGCTAAAGTACTGCATACTTTTAGACGCAGTCTAAAGTAGTGCATACTTCCGGGCTCCTAGTGTCTCGAAGCTAAGCTGTGTTTTTAAATTAGTGGGGTCACTAAATTCAAATTTTAGTAGCCATTGCCCACTACAGGCTACACGCCGCGGTAGTCGGAGCAGGTATGGAGGCCATGATGGAGGATGAGCTGCAAGCTTTCGCGCGCCGCTCTTCGCTACAGCGGTCACCGCAGCAACAATTGAGGGCGTTGCCGCAGCCGGTAGCACCGAGTCAGTCCCCAGTGGCTGTTTGCCAGGCACCGAAGTCCTTAAAGGAAGCGTTAGCTCAAATAGGAGTTACCTTGGAGGGCTTGTCTGCTTTATTTGGTGGTCAGCGGCATATAAATGCCCTAATAAGAGAGGAGTTGACCAAACTGGTCAATCTTCACAAGGCGGCCGAAAAGTTCTGCGACCGAACAGTTAAAAACTGCGAGGTGCAGACCACGCCGCCCAAGAAAGCTGTGGAGAAAGTCCATAAAGCGAGCATTAGTGCTCAAAAGAGTAGCTATACGCCCAAACGGCCAAGGGAAGTAGCCGCCGAAGTGAGGAAAACTCCTTCAAAAAAGTCGAGGCCCAACAGAAGCGTAACGGTAGAACCAATAGCAATAGGTGCGGCAGTTAGGAATGCAAATCAAGCAGATCCACAGACTAGCAAGAGTAGCTGGACGGTCGTCAAGGGTCGCAAGCCCATACAAAAGCGGCCCAGAACTGACGCAATTGCGATCTCTGGCGTAGGCGGGTGCAGCTATGCGGACATGCTTCGCGTAGTTAAGAGCGACCCAAATTTAAAACATCTGAGTGGCGATGTTCAAGGGATCAGAAGACAGCTAAGGGGGACCTCCTGTTGCAACTAAGCAGGAAGCCGGAGCATAGTGCAGATGCTCTTCACGAGGCTGTAGGCAAGGCATTGGGCGACAGAGCGGTAGTTAAAACACTTACCGAAACGGCACACATTGAGATTCGTGATCTTGATGAACTAGCGAGCAAAGAGGAGATAATAGAGGCAATTAGGGTGGAGTTGAAAGATAGCTCACTCCCCATTACGGTCATTAAATCGCTTCGGTCAGCTTACGGGGGACAGCAAAGAGCTATAGTTGCTCTCCCAGTTGGGAAAGCCAAAACTCTGCTCGAGTTGTCCAAAATTAGGATAGGATGGGTAGTAGGCCGTATCCGAGCCGTGGACCAGCCTAAACGCTGCTTCAAGTGCCTCGATTACGGTCATATAGCCGCTAACTGCGCTAGAGACTGTGATCTGAAGGGTGCCTGTTTCAGGTGTGGCGAGATGGGTCATAGTGCAAAAGCATGCACCAAGCCGCCCAAATGTAGCCTCTGCGTCCGTAAAGGCGAAAAGCAGACGGATCATTCGCGTAAAATGAAATGTTAAGGTTTCTTCAACTTAACTTAAATCATTGTATAGCTGCGCAAGATCTACTAGAGCAGACTGTAAGAGAAAAATGTATAGATGTAGCCTTTCTCAGTGAACCTCATCACTGTAAGACCAGCTGTCCCAGAACGTGGGCAACAGACAGTACTGGCAAAGCAGCGCTATGGGCATGTGGCGGTTCAACGAATGTGCTTTCAGATGTTAAGCCATTCAATGGATTCGTACGCGGCCGATACGGTAACTTATGGCTATACAGTTGCTACCTGGCCCCCAGCATGCAGCTCAGCGATTTCACAGCGACGCTCGATGAGCTTGCCGTGGATGCTAGGGGTCGGAAGGCCATTATAGCAGGCGACTTCAATTCATGGGCGTTAGAATGGGGTAGCCACACAACTAATACCAGAGGCCGTATCCTTCTGGAGATCTTCGCGACATTAGATGTTGCACTGCTCAATACTGGCCAAGAGTACACCTTCAGTAGGGCTGGATACGGATCTGTAATTGACATTACTTTTGTCACTCCATCCCTTTTTCGGGAAGCATCATGGAGTCATTGCGATAGTTATACGGGCAGCGATCATACGGCACTTCTGTTCACAATAGGGGAGCCACTTGCCAGGGCGCCAAACTTGTGGAGAGAATCGTATCAGCTGGATACTTTCAATCCCTTGGCCTTTTCAGTGGCCATTCAGTCGCTGGGCACATCTGGCAATGCTGAGGCCAGAGCATGCCAAATGGTAGCCCAAATTCAGAGTGCCTGCAGTAGTAGCATGCTACGCCGCAAGCGGTTCATGCGACAACAAACGCCTATGTATTGGTGGAATGCACAAATAGGTGACATTCGACGCAAATGCATCCAGGCGAGAAGAAACTACCAACGCGCCCGTGGTAGGACCACATATGCAGAAAAGCAAATAGCATACCAGACGGCTAGAAGACAGTTGAAGAAGGCCATTCGGGCAAGCAAAAGAGAGTGCTTCTTAGAATTGTGCGACTCAGCCGAATATGACCCTTGGGGCAGGGCATATAAGATAGTGGTTAAAAGACTATACGCAGGTAATCAGGTGCAGCCTATGGATCGTTTGGAGCTTAAATCGATTGTGGAAACTCTCTTTCCAGAAAGACTAAGCTCCATTCATGCCCCTGAGACCATGTCTGCCGAGCAGGGCTCAACGAGCACTCAGATTGACTTAGTTACGGACGAGGAGATATTAGTAGCTCTCAGAGGTCTTAGACTTAACTCAGCCCCAGGGCCAGACGGGATCCCAAATCGTGCGCTAAAGCTAGCCCTCGCCTTGCACCCAAGCGCGTTCGCGGAATTATACAACGAATGTATAATTCATGAGACGTTCCCCGCAATATGGAAAATTCAGAACTTGGTATTGCTACCTAAGGCTGGCAAACCTCCGGACGAGCCATCTTCATATAGATCTATCTGTCTCTTAGACACCATGGGAAAGGTGTTTGAGAAACTGATTTGCTCTAGGCTGGAGAGTGCCATTGATAGCGCCGGAGACCTTTCACCTAACCAATTTGGTTTTCGGAAGGCCCGTTCAACAGCAGATGCGCTTGATAAAGTTGTCGGCCTGGCAGCTTCCGCCATTCAAGGCAGCAGATGGAAGCACGGGACGAAGCACTACTGCATCATTGCGACTCTTGATGTGAAGAATGCCTTCAACACAGCTAGTTGGGATATGATACTGGATGCGATGTCACAATATAATATCCCTAAATATCTAAAAGAAATAGTGAGAAGCTACTTCAGAGGAAGAACACTAATATACAATACGAGTGAGGGTCCCCAAACTCATATAGTGTCAGCTGGAGTCCCCCAAGGTTCAGTGCTGGGGCCTATCCTATGGAATATGATGTACGACGGCGTACTGCGCTTGGAACTACCAGCAGGTGCGCACACCATTGGCTTTGCTGATGATGTAGCAGTCGTCACCATAGGAAAGGAGCTTAAAGATACTGAGGATATGTGCTGCGCAAGTATCAATCGCATACGAAGCTGGTTGTCTGGAGCTGGACTAGAGCTAGCGGCGCACAAAACGGAAGTCGTCCTAGTCAGCAGTCGCAAGAAAGTGGAAACTGCCAATATAAAGATCGGCAGCGTTACCATCGCATCTAAGAGGGCGATAAAGTATCTTGGCGTCATGATAGACACGAGATTAACTTTCCGCGAGCACTTAGAATATGTGCATAAAAAAGCAGCTGATTCTTGTAGAGCTCTCTCAAGAATTATGCTCAACACGCGGGGACCAAGGCAACAACGACGTCTCCTCCTAATGAGCGTCATTAGGTCCGTCATTCTCTATGCTGCACCGATATGGTCAAGAGCGATGGCAACGCCGAGCTATAGCCGAGGCATTTGCGCCATCTACAGATTGAGCGCAATCAGAGTCAGCTGCGCTTTCAGGACAGTTTCCGATGACGCAGCGCTCGTCATTGCCGGAATGGTACCACTGGAGGACTTGGTTGCCGAAGCCGTGGAGCGGAACACAGATGAGCCCGTACGACGCAACGTTATCAGGGCAAACAGCACTGCACGATGGCAAAGAAGGTGGAACCGCTCAACAAAAGGGCGATGGACCCACACGCTCATCCCGGAGCTTGATCCTTGGCTAAACCGTAAACACGGTGAGGCTAATTTTTATCTTTCGCAGATTCTCTCGGGACATGGATGCTTTCGGAGCTATCTGAAGCGCTTTGGCCACGACGAAAGTGACGAATGCCCATGGTGCGGACTAGGTCTGGTAGAAGATGCCAAACACGTTCTGTTTGAGTATGGACGCTTCCAGGAGGAGAGGCGTTGCCTAGAAGAGGCAGTTGGCCGTTCCATTGGAACGGACAATATCGTCAACATCATGCTGGAATCGGAGGCAGCTTGGAATCTAACAAGCACCTTCGCAGCCACGGTCATGACGGAGCTCCGCAGAGTTGAGCGCATAAGAAGACGAGGTGTCCTAGCCTAAGATAGTGCAAAGCGCTTGCGAAGCAATGCTTTACGGCCGTCCCGCAAGCATCTTGCGCTATCACTAGTCGCTATCTCTAGTCGCCTCAGCTAAATAACTTAATGTAATAATATAATATAATTTTGTTAATAAACAAATACAAAAAAAAAAAAAAAAAAAAAAAAAAAAAAAAAAAAAAAAAACAAGTAAGAAAACTCTAGTGGAGAGTGCTCGACTAGATAATACCCTGAACCCAATTTTAATAAAATAAAATAATATTCTGTACTGTGGTTTGGTTTTTTGTAATTATCTTGAAAATTCATCAATTTTAGTGCTGAAAATGGCAAAGAACTTCTTTATTTTGACAATTGCTCTTGATTAGTACTAAAATTAATCCGTTTTCAAGATAATTACAAAAAGCCAGTGTCGAACGTGACAAAAAGTTGTCTTTTCTGGAGAATTACCCATATGGATAAATCAGTATACATAGAATGTATGCGTGTAACGTTCAAAATGTACATATGTACATGTATATATACATTGCATTGCCAAAAAAAAAAATAATAATAGATGGCGCTTATATTAGTTGAAATTCGAAAAATGTTATATTATTAAATATCATTAAAAATAGACCCAACAAATAGACGTTCCTCGATTAACAGGCATTACCTTAATTAACACAGACACTTCATAATTGTAAAAGAAATATATCAATGCCACTCGAAGCTGTAATAGCCATAGTAAATAAGTTCACTGCTAAAGCGCCATCTATCAAGTTAAAATTTTTAGACCATGCTACACTAGTTTTGAATGTACATGTGTGCATACATATAGGAAAACCGCAGATGTCACGTGCTGTTTATTATTTTCTGTTGACTTAACGGAATAAAATATAATTGAAACAAAAACACTTTCAGAAATGATGCTATTAAATATTTGAAATTAAAAAAAACGCACTTATTCACAATTAGTTAAACTACTAACTGACTTTCAAAGGTATCAAATACAAAGGAATAAATAACAAAAAAGAAAGAAAAAAAAAAAAAAAAAAAAAAAAAAATTAAAAATAAGAAATTATGAAAGGCTTAGGCGAGACTAGAACCTGCGACACCCTAACATTCGGTGCATCTGTCTAGCCATCTACACCACGGCTCACTTAAATAGCAGAGTAGCGAAAACGAATGAAATTCGCCATATACGAAAGAACACTAAAGCAGTGGCTGAAAATACAAATACAATTCAAAGACAATTCTAACGCAATTCAAAAACAATTGTGATTCTTAGAATTTGCACGCATAGCAACATAGAAAACGGCCCAAGATTTTTTGTGTGTATATGTGCACACGTATACGAAAATTGATTTGCATTGCTCAACGTTGCTTGCATTTCCATTGTTATTTTAATTGTTTTAAAATTTTTAAAATATATAATGGAATGTAATGAGAGTTTCAGCATGATCTACATATTCTATTTGACATTTTAGGTTTTTTTTTTAGAAATCATAACTCTTTTACAATTAGCTTTACATGCACAAATACATATGTATGTATGTATGTACGATTGCAGCCAGACGCTGATCTAAGCTTGCACACATAAACATACATACATACATACATACATATGTACATATGTACATATGTACATACATATGTACATATGTATGTATGTGTGCCCGCAATGCGTCTTGCTTTGTCGCTGCCTTGCTTGCTGCGCCACATGGGTTTTGATGAGAAAACTTTATAGACTAATAATTCTGTTTCTAGATGGACAATCATATTGATGTGTTCAGATTAAGATTATGATATTCATATCTTTATGCCAAACCAAACTGTATGTCTCTAGTATTTGAAATGCATTTTTTACACATTTGGGGGTGTGGGGGCGAATTGGGGACCGGAATCCAAAATCTGACAAAAACCGAAATTGTATTAAATTGGTATCTATATATATGCAGAAGACTTGGAGACTCTAACTCTAAAGATGAATTAGCTAGAATTTTATAACTGGTTCCCGATAATTTCAGTTATCGATAACTAAGCAAATATACAAGTTATCGAATTTCTGAAACAAACTCGTACTGCGCGCTCAATATACGGACCTAACACAAAAAGAATGAACTCTCTAGCTTTTGTATCTTCGGAAATCGACGCGTTCAAACATACGGACAGACAGACAGACGGACAGACGGACAGACGGACATGGCTATATCAACTTTTCTCGTCACCCTGATCAAGAATATATATACTTTATGGGGTCTGCCACGCCTCCTTCTGCCTGTTACATACTTTTAACAAAACCATTATACCCTGATTTCCCATTTTCAATGGGTTCAGGGTATAAAAACACACACACACAACCACACGCAGCGCGTACGTGCAGTACGCAGCAACAATCAAATACAGTGCTCTCCGACACATATATATTTTTTACCCTTAAAAAAATTATTAGTTGCATTTGCAATTTGGCGAAATATTGTTTAAGGCGTCTATAATACTTTAAACAATATTTCGCCGAATATTCTCGGCACATAACATGATTATGTAACAAGTAAGAAGGCTCTAGTCGAGACGGCTCGCTACGAGATACCCTGAACCCTGCAAAAAAGCGATACTCTTTTTATTTACGCACTTATGAGAGCGCGCTCTGCTAACTGCGCTGTTGCTGGCGTGGCTTGGGGGTGGGTTGGGCTGAACTTTAGACGCTTATAACTGCATTTCTAGATACACGATCTTCATGAAATTTTCAGAGTTGATTAAGAGTATCTAAATGTATCTATTTGCAAAATTTTTGTATTTAAAATGCGTTTTTTTTTTTTTTCAAATTGGGGGCAAAGGAGTCGTGGCATCTAAAATCTGTAAATTACATAATCTGCGTATCCATAATATTTATCTAAATAAACAAAATTGAATCTGTAGCTAAAACGGTGTAGAAGTTATGTCCAAAAAACCAACAAAAATTCAACCGAATTTTCGATTTTTTATCGATAATTTGGAAATGGGATGAGTTATCGAAAAAACAAAATAAACTCGTACTGCGTAGCCAACATACGAGTGTTCATGTGATTTCAGCTCTCTAGCTTTTGTAATTTCCGAAATCTCGACGTTCATATGGACGGACGGACAGACGGACAGGGCTAGATCAACTTATTCTTTTATGCTGATCAAGAATATATATAAGTTAACACGCGTCGATCAAATAATGCTGACAGCGAGTCAGCAATATCTTCACCGGATGCCGTTGCAACAGAGTTGCAGGCAAAATTGGACATCACCACGCAACAGCAGGGTAATCGTCCGCAGAAGTTGCAAGCTCAGCGTTCTGTCGGCCCGGCCGCCGGCAGAGATGGCTTGGAGTCGCCGTTTAGGTTATAAAAAATTAGTTTGTAATCTTCTCGCAGAATGCTCACACGAGCTAATAAAAAGATTGTATTTGATAAATGAATAAAGTGTCTTTGCCTAATTGCCCGTCTTATTATAATTTATACTTTATGGGGTCTGCGACGTCTCCTTCTGCCTGTTACATACATTTTCATACCCTGAATTCCCATTTTTAATGGGTTCAGGGTATAAAAGAATGTTCCATTTGAATAGCAGAGGAATGCGAAAAAGCATTCCAATATTGGAAAGATAACAATATTCGACCTAATTGGCATGAATGGAAAAGTCCAGAAAGTCACTACCAGGAACCAAAGTAGACAAAACAATTTCTGCGCAGAAAATAAACAGAAACTATTGTCAAGACACCCAACGTCTTGAAAAAGCTTCTAAGCCTAAGGTATACGAAGTCATCACAAATGACGAGGTACGAAAGGAGTGACCTTATGTTTAATGAAACATGGAAACATAGTTTTAGCAAGAATTGAAGTTAACGATTTATACTCGAATGGAATTTTCGACTTAGGTCAGTTTTTCCAAAGCCGGTGTATCTAAATCAGCCAACTCAAAGTGGCACCGAGCAAAAAGATCTTTAAATTAGTTTCAATAGATACTTTTAAAATGCGCAATAAAATAATAAAATTATTAAGACGATGAAGAAAAGAAGCAATAATGTCTACATACATTCCATTATGATCAAATTCAAGGTCATACAGACATAAATAAAACGCTAGCCACAGTAAAAAGACATTGGAAAAATATGACTCGTCATATCAAAGACATACGCATTTTTAAAATGACTAAAAAAAAAAAACAAATAATATCAGCATTACGCAAACATTTAAAAAATAGACAATATAAAGTCTACTGCACACCATCACCAGACTTTAGGGACACGAGAACGAAGTCATAGAACATTCAATGAATATATTCGATCATACATTTCTACGAAAAAAAAAACTGATTGTAACGTTTGGATACAATATTTCACGTATTGTTTCAACACAACACCATCAACAACGCATGAATATTGTCCATTAGAACTCGTACTTAGAAATTACCCAATCAGTTCAAAAGCTTTAACAGAAAAGAAAAACTATTTTTAATCGACCAAGAGGTTAAAGAAATTTTAATTTAAACGATTCATTAAATAGGTCGAACTTTCAACATATTAAAAATTATCGAAAAAAAAAACACTCAAGCAAATAATAATAAAACCAGTAAGAACGTTCCAGTTAGGCGCAACTAACTGCGGGGAGCTCTGTTCCCGTAGGTACAATTTATTTATTTAATAAACATTTTATAAACGAAATATTTCGACAATTGGCAAACGTACATGGTAAGCAACAAACGTTTTTCCTATACACACTATACGAGTATACCAGTGCTGCCAATTTTTGTCGAGCAAAAAAAGCTGTTTTTAGTGGGAACGAACTTAAAAAAAAACTGAAATTTTGGGAAAAAATCTGACAAAAAGGCTGAGACTTCAAATTTGTATATTTAGATACATATTATGGTACGCAGATTGTTACGCCCCTTCGCCCCTTGGCCATAACTGTGCGGTTAGCAGAGTACGCGCTTTTTTTTTATACTTTGTTCCCAAAGGGAAGAAGTTAAGTTATCATACTAGATGATGAGCTAGAGAGTTGCAATTTGAAATGTATACTCGGGGTGACAACCCAACTTCAAAAAGCTATGGCGGATATATCTACGCCCATTGGGGGCGTGGCAATCGGGAAAAACGTATCTTCTACACCGTTAAAGCTAGAACGCTGAAATTTTGCATGTGAGTTAATGTTATGATTCTAAGAAGATCGATCAAAAAGTTTTATGTCTACGCCTATTGGGGGCGTGGCAAATCGGACCTGAATATATAGTGATTTTTCAAATTGTGCTATATTTTGAACACTTTTGACACTAGAGACTTGAAATTTTGCATGTATACTCGGGTTGACAACCCAAGATCAATAAGCTATGGTAGATATATCTACGCCTACAGGAGGCGTGGCAAACCGCAAAAGTTTATATCTCCTACAGTTTTAGAGCTAGAAGCTTGAAATTTGGATGGTTGAGTTACTAATGTTCTCCTCTATCGATGACCCAAAAATAATTTTCAGCCTCTTTGGGGGCGTGGCATATCGAAAAATATCCTGTAATTTACGCATTTTTGGAATGTAGGCAACCAAATTTTGCAGTCATGTTAGCCTCGGCTCTTTCTAAGAAATTATGCGTCTACGCCCACTGGGGGCGTGGCAATCGGCAAAGAAATTTGTTGTGGCCAACTGCATAATTCATGAATATAATAGCTTAGTAGCAATTTCTAAGATGGTGAAAAGGATTTTAACATAATATAATAATATTAGTGAATTTAAAAAATAAAATTTATAAGTTTTCGATTAATAAATAAAAAGTTTCCAGCGGGATTTGAACCCAGGTCTTTTGAAAATAACATGTAATCGTTAGCTAAACCTAAATAAATTCACAGCTGCTTGTGACAAAACAAAACAATACAATCGCAATTCTTGCAATATGTATACACACTTGGATGTGTATACACGTACAGACATTTGTGTACACATATACACATACATATATGCATGCATAGAAAAACTGCTTGCCACACAGCGTGGTAAATCGGAAAGCATAAAGCAGTTTTAGTTTTTGTTTAAATGCACAATTCATATACGCATGTTTATACATTAATTGGCAATCAATTGGCAGCAAGAATTTATAATAAATATACAAATATAAAAAAGATTAAAAATAATAATTTTTGAACAAATTTTTCTGCGGGACTCAAACCCACGCACCTAAGTATAGTTTGCATAGCGCTTACCACCAGCTCCACTGCCCTGATTTGAGCTTCGTTAACTAAAACCAAATAAGCCATTGCTAGAACGCCTTTTGACAAAACTAAAGTAACGATCGAAAAATTCCCAATTCAGTCACAATTCTTAGAATATTCTGGCATGCAAACTTTTGTATGTATACATAGAAAATTGTGTGTATACTCGTATAGTGTGTACATGTGTAAATCTGTATGTATGTGTAGGAAAAACGTTTGTTGCTTGCCATGTACGTTTCTAATCGCCGAAATATTTCGTTAATTAAATGTTTATTAAATAAATAGGATGCACCTATGGGAACAAAGTATTTCGCAGTTAGTTGCGCCTAACTACAACGTTCTTACTTGTTAATATTTGATTTAGCAAACATTAGTACACAATTTGTGATTTCAACATTTCATATGCATTTGCAACATGTTGCACAATTGACCAAAAAATCACAGAACAACAAATAAATTGTAAGAATCTCATTTATATATCTTCCTGATATCTTTCCATAACAAAACTTTTTCATTATTGCAACCTACAAAGATATATTCACGTTGAAAGTCGAGAATGATATCAAGCGCTTTTTTCGATTTACCAAGCAACTCTGAATCATCTAACTTTGACGAAGCTCAAAACATTAATGGATGTCTTGAAGATTTTATAAAAATTGTTTTAATGTCTACTGTAGTATTATAAATGAGAAAAATAAACCAGTTGGCGGATACTAAACAAAAAAAAATTTGCTTTTATGCCAAAATTTCGGAGTTTTTACCCATTGTGCAATGGACGCATACATTTAACTTTTTGATCTATCTTCATGGAATCACAGCATTAGCTCACATGCCAAATTTCAAATATTCCAAACTTTTCCCGATTTACCACACCCCAGTGCGCGTAGATATATCCGCCATAGCTTTTTCAACTTGGGTTGTCACCGCGAGCATACATTCCACATTGCAACTCTCTAGCTCATAAATTAGGGTGATTACTGACATACGACCGCAAGAATTTTCCGAATTGCAACGTCTCTGTGGGCGGATCGACAAAATTGTAACACTTTATAATTTGAAATGTATGCTATATATATATATATATATGTTCAAAATTTCAATTTTCTAGCTGTAATAGCGCCGAAAAATATTGCGTTCATACGGACAGACGGACAGACGATTCTTCCACCAAAAAGAAAATATAAATATTGCCTTATGTAGATGCCTTATGCACTCAGCGGCAGAACTCTTTATATATATAATTTATTTGGGCTAAGCCAGATATGCTTTAAAATAAGGAAATAATTATGATTTGACCAATAAAGAGAGTTTAAGCTCATGTACAATTATTACAATTAATACACAAGTCTATAGCCCTACTAGCGCCGAAAAATATTGCGTTGATACGGACAGACGGACAGACGGATGGACGGACAGAAGGGCAGACGGACGGACATCAAGACGGACATTGCACAAAACCAATAGACTCTTTTTCCCTTTGGGAGCAGAGTCTAAATATGATCTGAAAAAACTTTTTCCACATGATCAATGTATGTGTTGCATATTTGGTGGTATAATGCAGTTGTTAGCTACAGTATTTACCCCATTTGCCCAGTTCTTTGAAGGAGCAGAGGTTACGTAACTGTAAAATTTGGATGCTTACGTTCTAACTAAATCGAATATCTCAATAATTCGTAAGAAACTGCTGGTCCCTTGAAAAAACTTCGTTAATTTTAAAAAATCCCAATCATTTTGGTTTCCTCGTTAATTCGTAATTTTTCTGCATGCTCGGCCATGATCTTGCCTCTTATGATTCGTTTCGAAACCTCTTATAATTCGTAGTTTCGTTTCGTAACCTCTTGTAATTCGTAATTCTTGATTATGGAAGTTAAACTACCGTTAGGTCTCGCAGACTATTATGCATGGCGCCTTTTTGTCGCTTCATGTGCGAAATTTCGTTGTTCTCTCATTGGATTTACATTGGTTTGCTCATTTTATTTGAAGCGTGAAGACGATTCGTAAAAATGTCAAGCAAACGTTCTCATAGCGTGTTTTCTTTTTTCATATCATTTAATAAGCTCGGTAAACAAAAAAATCTTAATTTTTCGTTAATATGATTTTGTTTATGTTTAATTTTGTTTTTAAATACATAATATTAAATTAAATGTGTATTTCATTTATTTTTAATAAGTTTAAATTGTTGAAACGACGTGAAATATAAAAACCCTTTCAATTCGTATTTTGATTTTTTACACCGCGTTAAATGGAAACCCGGTTAATCGAAAACCCCTGTAATTCGTAAAATATTCGGTTCCCATGCCATTACGAATTATCGAGACTCGACTGTATATGAAATTACAGATTATTTTTCGATATGCTATGCCACTAAAGAGGCGTACAAATTATTATAGCTGACCTACTTAAACGTCAATTTCACATATAAACTGTTGTTATGCTTCGCTTAAATTATCTTATTTTTATCGTACAAGTGATAAGCATGTTCATATCAATCTTTTTAGACTCTGTTCCCAAAAAGGAAAAAAGAGTCTATTAGGTTTGTGCAATGGCCGTCTTGCTGTCCGTCAGTCTGTCCGGCTGTCCGTGTGAACGCAATATTTTTCGCCGCTGTTAGAGCTAGAGACTTAAAATTTTGAAAATAGACTCATATATGCTCCCGAATTATAAAGTGTAAAAATTTTCCCGATCCGCCCACTAAAGGCGTGGCAAATCTGAAAATTCTTGCGCCCGTAAGTTAGTAATCATACCAGTAGATGAACAAGAGAGTTGCGAATTGGAATGTATACTATCGGTGACAACCCGAGTTACAAAAGCTATGGCGGATATATCTACAACGATTGGGGGCGTGGCAAATTGAGAAAAACGTATCTTCTACACCGTTAAAGCTAGAACGCTAAAATTTGACATGTGAATTAATGTTATGATTCTAAGAAGATTGATCAAAAAGGTATATGTCTACGCCCTTTGGGGGCGTGGCAAATCAGATCTGAATATATGTTAATTTTTTATTTCAAAAATAATTGTTCAGTCTCTTTGGGCGCATGGCATATCGAAAAATACCCTGTAATTTTCGCCTTTTTTGAATGTAAGCAATGTAAGCAGGTCAAATAAAAGTTCACTACTGCAAACTCACAATCCAATCGCAATTCATAAATTACTATAGCATGCAGCTTTTTGTATGTAAGCACTTAATTCGTTTGTTGCTTGCCATGTACGTTTACTAATTCCCGAAATATTTCGTTTATCAAATGTTTATTAAATAATAGTCCCGTAGGTGCAAACAGAATATCTCGCAGTTAGATGCGCCTACCTGCAACGTTCTTACTTATTATTACTGTTTGCCTTATTAAAAGTTTTAAGTGCTAAGTGTTGGAGTTAAGTCCAACGCTTGTCGTCTTTAGTCGCAGGGAGCAGACGAATCAGTAAGGATCAAAGCGTAAGTAATTTATTAAATTAGTATTAAATAAACTATTTGGTTTAATCAAATTACAAGAATGCTGATACTTTTCAAGATTGAGAAAAAATTCTTATGACTAACTAATAAACAATAACAACTTTTACCTGCAAAAATATTTTGCTTATTATTCCTGAATCAGAATCAGTCCGTTTTATTAGACTTTGTCATCAAGTTCATCGTTCTTCCGTACCTTGATTTTTGTGCTCATAAGTTAGGTAGCTTTAAGACTCCGTTCCCAGAAAGCGAAATAGAGTCTATTGGTTTTGTGCAATGTCCGTCTTGCAGTCCGTGTGAATCAGTGTTGTCAAATGAGTGTTTTTCCCGTCAAATCTGGCTTTTCGAAAATCCAATTGCGGGAAAAATTTCAAAACAGCGGGAAGCGGGAAATCTGGCTTTTTTAAAAAAATATTTAGCTTTTTATACCCTGAACCCATTGAAAATGGGAAATCAGGGTATAATGGTTTTGTTAAATGTATGTAACAGGCAGAAGGAGGCGTGGCAGACCCCATAATGTATATATATTTTTAATCAGGGTGACGAGAAAAGTTGATATAGCCCTGTCCGTCTATCCGTCCGTCCGTCCGTCCATCTGTCCGTCTGTCCGTCCGTATGAACGCCGAGATTTCGGAAACTACAAAAGCCAGAGAGCTGAGTTTATCTTGTTTTTCCGACAACTATCCTATTTCCAAATTATAGATACAAAATCGAAAATTCGTTTACATTTTTTAGGTTTTTTGGGCATAAAAAAAAAGTAAGAACGTTGCTGTTAGGCGCAGCTAACTGCGAAATACTTTGTTCCCATAGGTGCATTTTATTTATTTAATAAACATTTAATTAACAAAATATTTCGGCAATTAGCAAACGTACATGGCAAGTAACAAACGTTTTTCCTTTACATACATACAGAGTTACACATGTACACACTATACTATACTTGGGTAAATCTAGATCATTGAGGTGAGCCAGCTCACTCGTTCTTTTTTGTGAAGTGAGCCACCTCACTCATATGGCTCAGTGGCTCACTTGCTGATAGCTCAAGAGCCGATAATGATCGCAAGCAACTTGAAAAACTGAAAAATACGTTACGCTTTAAAAATAAAGACACATTTAAAATTTTGTTCTTAAAAGTAATAGAACAAACTAATAAAAAATATATTTTGTAGCTTCCTTTGGGCATATAACAAAACTAAAATTAAAATAACAAAAAATACAACAAAAAATAAAACAAGTAAGAAAGCTGTAGTCGAGACTGCTCGACTACGAAATCCCCTGAGCCCTTCTTCGAACGAATCATATTCCAAGAATGCTTCGTTTCGATTCTCCACGCGTAAGAAACTATTCATGCAAAAACACGAACACACACACACACACGCTTATCTAAGCATGTACGCCTATATGTGTGTATGCATGTGTGTAAGCATTGCAAGCGTCTTGCTGTCTCGCTGCTTTGTTGTTGCGTCGCATGGGTTTTGATGAGAAAACTTTGATGATTATTAATTCTGTTTCTGGACAATCGTATTGATTTCTTTCGATTATGATTATGATATTCATATCTATATGCTAAACCGCATGTCTCTAGTATTTGAAATGCATTTTTTCACATATGAGGGTGGTGGGGCGAAGTGGGGACCGGAATCCAAAATCTGACAAAACCCGAAATATATACGCAGAAGACTCGGAGACTCTAACTCTAAAGATGAATTGGCTAGAATTTTACATCGTGTTCCCGATAATTTCGTTTATCGATAACTTAGCAAATATACAAGTTATCGAATTTTTGAAACAAACTCGTACTGCGCATGCAATATACGGACTTAACACAAAAAGAATGAACTCTCTAGCTTTTGTATCTTCGGAAATCGACGCGTTCATACATACGGACAGACGGATAGACGGACAGACGAACATGGCTATATCAACTTTTCTCGTCACCCTGATCAATATATACTTTATGGGGTCTGTCACGCCTCCTTCTGCCTGTTATATACATTTAACAAAACCATTATACCCTGATTTCCCATTTTCAATGGGTTTCAGGGTATAAAAGAGGCATTCTTGGAGATCCGTTCATTGGGATGTATTATAGGATATGTGTGCTATAAAAAAAAGGAAACGATTAGCTATACTGTTTGTGAATTTAAAACAGTACTTACTAAAAATTTACATGTTATGCAACAACATCAGGCTTTCCACGTTCTTTGGTTTTAGCAAAGACCTTCGTTTTCGCAGTGTTTCACCTGCGCTGGAAAAAATGCGATCACAGGGCACAGAAGTAGCGACTATGCAGAGCCGATTTAGCATATATGTGTATTGTAAGGGATACTGCGATTATCGCTGATTCCACCATACTAAGGGATCGGCCTTTCGATAAATATATTCCTCAGCAAGATATTTATCGATTTCCCGTATAACTGCTGCTGTGCTGTTGCTGGGCTGACTGACTTGAATAAAGGAGCTGCCATACTCAGCCCATTTTTCGATATGCTATGCCACTAAAGAGGCGTACAAATTATTATAGCTGACCTACTTAAACGTCAATTTCACATATAAACTGTTGTTATGCTTCGCTTAAATTATCTTATTTTTATCGTACAAGTGATAAGCATGTTCATATCAATCTTTTTAGACTCTGTTCCCAAAAAGGAAAAAAGAGTCTATTAGGTTTGTGCAATGGCCGTCTTGCTGTCCGTCAGTCTGTCCGGCTGTCCGTGTGAACGCAATATTTTTCGCCGCTGTTAGAGCTAGAGACTTAAAATTTTGAACATAGACTCATATATGCTCCCGAATTATAAAGTGTAAAAATTTTCCCGATCCGCCCACTAAAGGCGTGGCAAATCTGAAAAGTCTTGCGCCCGTAAGTTAGTAATCATACCAGTAGATGAACAAGAGAGTTGCGAATTGGAATGTATACTATCGGTGACAACCCGAGTTACAAAAGCTATGGCGGATATATCTACAACGATTGGGGGCGTGGCAAATTGAGAAAAACGTATCTTCTACACCGTTAAAGCTAGAACGCTAAAATTTGACATGTGAATTAATGTTATGATTCTAAGAAGATTGATCAAAAAGGTATATGTCTACGCCCTTTGGGGGCGTGGCAAATCAGACCTGAATATATGTTAATTTTTTATTTCAAAATAATTGTTCAGTCTCTTTGGGCGCATGGCATATCGAAAAATACCCTGTAATTTTCGCCTTTTTTGAATGTAAGCAATGTAAGCAGGTCAAATAAAAGTTCACTACTGCAAACTCACAATCCAATCGCAATTCTTAGAATACTATAGCATGCAGCTTTTTGTATGTAAGCACTTAATTCGTTTGTTGCTTGCCATGTACGTTTACTAATTCCCGAAATATTTCGTTTATCAAATGTTTATTAAATAATAGTCCCGTAGGTGCAAACAGAATATCTCGCAGTTAGATGCGCCTACCTGCAACGTTCTTACTTATTATTACTGTTTGCCTTATTAAAAGTTTTAAGTGCTAAGTGTTGGAGTTAAGTCCAACGCTTGTCGTCTTTAGTCGCAGGGAGCAGACGAATTAGTAAGGATCAAAGCGCAAGTAATTTATTAAATTAGTATTAAATAAACTATTTGGTTTAATCAAATTACAAGAATGCTGATACTTTTCAAGATTGAGAAAAAATTCTTATGACTAACTAATAAACAATAGCAACTTTTAGCTTCAAAAATATTTTGCTTATTATTCCTGAATCAGAATCAGTCCGTTTTATTAGACTTTGTCATCAAGTTCATCGTTCTTCCGTACCTTGATTTTTGTGCTCATAAGTTAGGTAGTTTTAAGACTCCGTTCCCAGAAAGGGAAATAGAGTCTATTGGTTTTGTGCAATGTCCGTCTTGCGGTCCGTGTGAATCAGTGTTGTCAAATGAGCGTTTTTCCCGTCAAATCTGGCTTTTCGAAAATCCAATTGCGGGAAAAATTTCAAAACAGCGGGAAGCGGGAATTCTGGCTTTTTTAAAAAAAATATTTTGCTTTTTATACCCTGAACCCATTCAAAATGGGAAATCAGGGTATAATGGTTTTGTTAAATGTATGTAACAGGCAGAAGGAGGCGTGGCAGACCCCATAATGTATATATATTTTTAATCAGGGTGACGAGAAAAGTTGATATAGCCCTGTCCGTCTATCCGTCCGTCCGTCCGTCCATCTGTCCGTCTGTCCGTCCGTATGAACGCCGAGATTTCGGAAACTACAAAAGCCAGAGAGCTGAGTTTATCTTGTTTTTCCGACAACTATCCTATTTCCAAATTATAGATACAAAATCGAAAATTCGTTTACATTTTTTAGGTTTTTTGGGCATAAAAAAAAAGTAAGAACGTTGCTGTTAGGCGCAGCTAACTGCGAAATACTTTGTTCCCATAGGTGCATTTTATTTATTTAATAAACATTTAATTAACAAAATATTTCGGCAATTAGCAAACGTACATGGCAAGTAACAAACGTTTTTCCTTTACATACATACAGAGTTACACATGTACACACTATACTATACTTGGGTAAATCTAGATCATTGAGGTGAGCCAGCTCACTCGTTCTTTTTTGTGAAGTGAGCCACCTCACTCATATGGCTCAGTGGCTCACTTGCTGATAGCTCAAGAGCCGATAATGATCGCAAGCAACTTGAAAAACTGAAAAATACGTTACGCTTTAAAAATAAAGACACATTTAAAATTTTGTTCTTAAAAGTAATAGAACAAACTAATAAAAAATATATTTTGTAGCTTCCTTTGGGCATATAACAAAACTAAAATTAAAATAACAAAAAATACAACAAAAAATAAAACAAGTAAGAAACTATACATGCAAAAACACGAACACACACACACACACGCTTATCTAAGCATGTACGCCTATATGTGTGTATGCATGTGTGTAAGCATTGCAAGCGTCTTGCTGTCTCGCTGCTGTTGCGTCGCATGGGTTTTGATGAGAAAACTTTGATGATTATTAATTCTGTTTCTGGACAATCGTATTGATTTCTTTAGATTATGATCATGATATTCATATATAAGTGGGGACCGGAATCCAAAATCTGACAAAACCCGAAATATATATGCAGAAGACTCGGAGACTCTAACTCTAAAGATGAATTGGCTAGAATTTTACATCGTGTTCCCGATAATTTCGTTTATCGATAACTTAGCAAATATAAAAGGTATCGAATTTTTGAAACAAACTCGTACTGCGCATGCAATATACGGACTTAACACAAAAAGAATGAACTCTCTAGCTTTTGTATCTTCGGAAATCGACGCGTTCATACATACGGACAGACGGATAGACGGACAGACGGACATGGCTATATCAACTTTTCTCGTCACCCTGATCAAGAATATATATACTTTATGGGGTCTGTCACGCCTCCTTCTGCCTGTTACATACATTTAACAAAACCATTATACCCTGATTTCCCATTTTCAATGGGTTCAGGGTATAAAAGAGGCATTCTTGGAGATCCGTTCATTGGGATGTATTATAGGATATGTGTGCTATAAAAAAAAGGAAACGATTAGCTATACTGTTTGTGAATTTAAAACAGTACTTACTAAAAATTTACATGTTATGCAACAACATCAGGCTTTCCACGTTCTTTGGTTTTAGCAAAGACCTTCGTTTTCGCAGTGTTTCACCTGCGCTGGAAAAAATGCGATCACAGGGCACAGAAGTAGCGACTATGCAGAGCCGATTTAGCATATATGTGTATTGTAAGGGATACTGCGATTATCGCTGATTCCACCATACTAAGGGATCGGCCTTTCAATAAATATATTCCTCAGCAAGACATTTATCGATTTCCCGTGTAACTGCTGATGTGCTGTTGCTGGGCTGACTGACTTGAATAAAGGAGCTGCCATACTCAGCCCATATGCCCTGCCTAATTGGATTTTTGTCAATTTCGTAATTGGTTACAACCGCGGTTTGTGCAGCGATGGATGCATTGATATTATTATTTTCTTTTTTTTTATATCTGCTACCGATTTTTCAAAAGCGTCCGCAGATTTAAAACATCTTCCTTTAAATATGTTGGCGTTTAATGATAGACTGACTTTATTAACATAGATCAGTATGTACTTATCAGCTATGTAAATCTATAGCGTTGCCATATATGAGATAGAATTGCCATATCAACACTCTTCCACAATTCGTATGCTCATATTTACATTAAACCAAGCAACGCAGTATATTTCGTATGCTTTTCCTTTAAGCTTACAATATGGTTTAATTTCGCTTATTAGCTTTCTTAAATAAATCGCCTCCTTTGCAGCATCAGAGAGCGCCATATACTCCGCCTCAGTAGAACTAAGCGCAACTGATTTCTGCTTTTTCGATGTCCATGAGAAAACCGAACCTCCCCATATGAAGGCATATCCGGTGAAGGACTTCCTATCATTTGAGTCACCTGCCCAATCTGCATCTGCAAAGCCAGCAATCTCCTGTCCGGTCTTCTCGTAGACTATTGACAGATCTGCTGTTTTGTGCAAATACCTCAGGACATGCTTTGCTGCTTCAAGATGTTCGCTATGCGGATTCGAATTCCTTTGTGAGAGCTTGCACACTGAGTGCAAAATATCTAGTCGTGAGCAAAGCGCAATATACATTAACAAGCCAATCACAGACTGATAATCTGTCATGTCAACGCGCTTACATGACTCTTTCTCACAGTTTACTTGAAAATTATCTTCCAAGGGAGTTGACGTAGTGCGGCAGTTGGTCATGCCCATCTCATTGAGCAGACCCTTTATATGCTTCCTTTGGCTCACGCGAATCGCACCAGTCCTTCCTTCCGGTTGGATTTCAAGGCCCAAGAAGTTTGTTACTTGGCCCTTATCAACTATCTGAAATTCAGAAGAAATAGCCTTTTTGTAGCTAGCATCTCACCCATGTTTGAACATGCCAGCATATCATCAACATATACTTCAATTAGGTTTATCGTCTGGTCATACCGGCATGGCTCGCTCTCGCATGCCCTGTATCCCATCTTGGTTAGAACGCCATCCAGCTTAGTGTTCCAAACCCGACCAGCTTGCTTCAGGCCGTACAGCGACCTCTTCAGCTTCAACACACGTCCAGAACGGTCATCGTAGAGTTCTGGCTGTCGCATGTATATCTTCTTCTAGAATGCCGTTCAGGTATGCCGTCGACACATCCAGTTGATGTACATAAAGCTCGTACTCTGCAGCCATAGCCAGGATCATACGTATTGTAGCATAGCGCACTACTAGAGAATACGTCTCTTCGAAGTCTATACCATATCTCTGGCTGCATCCTTTAGCAACCAAGCGCGCTTTGTAGCGCTCAACTTCTCCAGATGGATTCGTTTTCAATGTAAACACCCATTTGCTTCCCAACCAGGCCCCATGTGTCATTACACATCAGTGCGTTGTACTCTTCCTGCATTGCTGCTTTCCATTCCTCTGATTGTGGACTCGATTGTACTTGCTGTACAGTAACGGGAACTTCAATGTTATTACTTAACATTTATCCTTGGACATTATGGTAACACTCGGCTTCTCTGAATTGGATACACTGTCCTCAATGAAATATACATCCCTGCTGATCTTCACGTCACCTATCTTCTTGTCGTACAGTCGATATGCTTTTGAAGACTCTGAGTATCCGACCATAATGTACTCTTTTCCCTTCTCCTGGAACTTCTTCTTTTTACCCTTTTCCAGTGCAACTGCTCAAGTGCTTGACAACTGTAAATGCCTCAAAAGGCGTTAAAACTTTCGTTTAATGCTGCACTATTCAGCATTACTCTTGCCATCTCAACCAGTGTCCGATTACAGCGCTCACCAACACCATTTTGCTGCGGGGTGTACGGTGCAGACAGCTGTCTTTTGATACCAGTCATCTTGAGATATTCGTCAAAATCTTTATTGACATATTCGGTGCCATTATCAGTTCTAATGATTTTTACTTTCAGACCTTTCTGATGTTCTAACATCGTTACATGTTCATTAAATATCTTTGTCGCCTCTGACTTCTATTTCATAAAGTAAACATGGATGTAACGCCTTTTATCGTCAATCATCGTAAGAAAGTATCGGTGTCCACCATTTGATACTTTGCTTATAGGTCCACGTCACTGTGTATCAACTCCAGAATCTCTTTTAATCTATTTGTTGAATCTTCAAATGGTCTCGCATGACATTTATTCTTTAAGCAAGCTTACTGCCAATCCATGCATCATTTCTTTACTTTTCAGTTCACGAAGACTGCATATTTAAATGGCCGTATCGTGCATGCCATTTCTTGATGTCACAACTTCTCGATAAGCACAACTTTGCATTATTCTTTGTTTCACACAGAAACAGACCGCTGATTCTTTTGGCTTTTACATAAGTATATTCTTATTATCAAAAACTTTGCCAAAACCTGAATTAAATTCAACTGAGCATCCATTGGCAGCTGCCTTTCCATGAAATTGCATTGCAGCCCTGGTACAAATAACACGTCTTTGAAAGTAATTTCAAAGCCACACATGCTATTGATAATTACTGTGCCTTTGCCGCAAGCCGTCGTAAAATTGTTTCCAGCTAATTCGATACTTTTATTGTGTTGCTCCAAATGATCGAATAGCTTTGTCGTTTTCACGCTTCTATATTTTGAACGCTTCACTGGTCTCATCTTCTGGCTTCATAAACTCTTAAGAAACCACGGTCCACAAATTTGGATGAACCAAAACACTTTCCACCATGATACTCATCCAGCTTTTCTATATTGTACATATAATTCATTTTCAGTGTTTTCACTTTTCTGCTTGCAATGTCCGTTATGCACAGAAACTTCTAAGCTCTTAGCCCATAACCTGTTGGCGTGTGATGATAGACTGACTTTATTAACATAGATCAGTATGTACTTAACAGCTATGTAAATCTATAGCGTTGCCATATATGAGCTAGAATTGCCATATCAACAAAATCTGGGGTCTAAATTGTGCTCTCCGCATACAACACATTTGCCTCGTAATTTTGAAACCTTTCATTCATATCTAATATGACTTTATTGGAAACATCGATCAAAATGGGATCTTTCACCGATTGGCTTATGGTCACCATTTTCTTTTGCCATAAGTCAATAATGACAATTATTTTAGACAGAGTCACATTTTTCTCTGCCGAAATTTCCTCGATTATGTCATAAAATGGCTGCAAAATAGGAAGAACTCCATTAATAAAATTCCACTCTTCTGGTGACAATATTAAATCGGTTCGAGTCGACAGTGCCGCGACCACCGCCTCCCTTGCGATTGTCAATCTTTGGAACATTTTAAACGTTAAATTCCAACGTGTAGGAACGTCTTGGGTAATTTTGTGTTCAGGTAAATTAAGTGAAGCGTGCATTTCTTTAAATTTTTTTTCGGCCTGATGAGCTGCGGCTAAAATGTTCAGCAATCGCTTTAGCTTTTGTGCAAACGCTACTCATTTTTCACAATATCTTTTAAGCAATCAAATTTAGGGTGTGAGCGAAACACCTGACATGCCTCCAATTCCCCATTCGAATGGCACCAACAATATTAGAGGCGTTATCAGATGCTATTGCCACTATTTTGTTCTTGATGCCCCATTTCGCAACGGTGTTGTGTATGAATTCACAAAGATTTTGAGAGGTATGGGAAACGGAAAATTCCTGACAAGCTATTGTGTAAGACTTTAACACCGTTTGCTCTTTCTCAATGAAGTGCACTGTCATTGCGAGATAGCTCTCGTTGGCAACTGAAGTCCAGCCATCTGTTGTAAGGCAGACCACTGTAACCGCACTGAGCTGATCTGCAATAGCTACCCAAGTATACACTATACGAGTATACACACAATTTTCTATGTATGCATACAAAAGTTTGCATGCCAGAATATTCTAAGAATTGTGACTGAATTGTGCATTTTTCGATCGTTGCTTTAGTTTTGTCAAAAGGCGTTCTAGCAATGGCTTATTTGGTTTTAGTTAACGAAGCTCAAATCAGGGCAGTGGAGCTGGTGGTAAGCGCTATGTAAACTACACTTAGGTGCGTGGGTTGTTCGAGTCCCGCAGAAAAATTTGTTCAAAAATTATTATTTTTTAAGTTTTTTTTTTATATTTGTATATTTGTTATAAAATTCTTGCTGCCAATTGATTGCCAATTAATGTATAAACATGCGTATATGAATTGTGCATTTAAGCAAAAACTAAAACTGCTTTATGCTTTCCGATTTACCACGCTGTGTGGCAAGCAGTTTTTCTATGCATGCATATATGTATGTATGTGTGTATGTGTACACAGATGTCTGTACGTGTATACACATCCAAGTGTGTATACATATTGCAAGAATTGCGATTGTATTGTTTTGTTTTGTCACAAGCAGCTGTGAATTTATTTAGGTTTAGCTAACGATTACATGTTATTTTCAAAAGACCTGGGTTCAAATCCCGCTGGAAACTTTTTATTTATTAATCGAAAACTTATAAATTTTATTTTTTAAATTCACTAATATTATTATATTTATGTTAAAATCCTTTTTACCATCTTAGCAATTGCTACTAAGCTATTATATGCATGAATTATGCAGTTGGCCACAACAAACTTCTTTGCCGATTTGCCACGCCCCCAGTGGGCGTAGACGCATAATTTCTTAGAAAGAGCCGAGGCTAACATGACTGCAAAATTTGGTTGCCTACATTCCAAAAATGCGTAAATTACAGGATATTTTTCGATATGCCGCGCCCCTAAAGAGGCTAAAAAATTATTTTGGGTCATCGATAGAGGAGAACATTAGTAACTGTACCATCTAATTTTCAAGCTTCTAGCTCTAAAACTGTAGGAGATATAAATTTGTGCGGTTTGCCACGCCCCTTGTGGGCGTAGATATATCTACCATAGGTTATTGTCCTTGGGTTGTCAACCCGAGTATACATGCTAATTTCAAGTCTCTAGTGTCAATAGTGTTCAAAATATAGCACAATTTGAAAAATCACTATATATTCAGGTCCGATTTGCCACGCCCCCAATAGGCGTAGACATATAACTTTTTAATCGATCTTCTAAGAATCATAACATTAGCTCACATGCAAAATTTCAGCGTTCTAGTTTTAAAGGTGTAGAAGATACGTTTTTCCCGATTTGCCACGCCCCCAATGGGCGTAGATATATCCGCCATAGCTTTTTGAACTTGGGTTGTCACCCCAAGTATACATTCAAAATTGCAACTCTCTAGCTCATCATCTAGTATGATAACTTGCCTATGGACGCAAGAGTTTTCCTATTTGCCACGCCCCTAGTGGGCGGATCGGGTTAATTTCTACACTTATAATTCGGGAGCATATATGAGTATATGTTTAAAATTTCAAGTCTCTAGCTCTAATAGCGCCGAAAAATATTGCGTTCATTCGGACAGACGGACAGGCGGACGGACATTGCACAAACCCAATATACTCTTTTTATACCCTGAACCCATTGAAAATGGGAATTCAGGGTATAATGGTTTTGTGAAAATGTATGTAACAGGCAGAAGGAGATGTCGCAGACCCCATAAAGTATATTTATTCTTGATCAGCATAAAAAAATAAGTTGATCTAGCCCTGTCCGTCTGTCTCTCCGTCTGTCCGTCTGTCCGTTCGTCCGTCTGTCCGTCTGTATGAACGTCGAATTTTCGGACACTACAAACTATTTGTTGAATCTTCAAATGGTCTCGCATGACATTTATTCTTTAAGCAAGCTTACTGCCAATCCATGCATCATTTCTTTACTTTTCAGTTCACGAAGACTGCACATTTAAATGGCCGTATCGTGCATGCCATTTCTTGATGTCACAACTTCTCGATAAGCACAACTTTGCATTATTCTTTGTTTCACACAGAAACAGACCGCTGATTCTTTTGGCTTTTACATAAGTATATTCTTATTATCAAAAACTTTGCCAAAACCTGAATTAAATTCAACTGAGCATCCATTGGCAGCTGCCTTTCCATGAAATTGCATTGCAGCCCTGATACAAATAACACGTCTTTGAAAGTAATTTCAAAGCCACACATGCTATTGATAATTACTGTGCCTTTGCCGCAAGCCGTCGTAAAATTGTTTCCAGCTAATTCGATACTTTTATTGTGTTGCTCCAAATGATCGAATAGCTTTGTCGTTTTCACGCTTCTATATTTTGAACGCTTCACTGGTCTCATCTTCTGGCTTCATAAACTCTTAAGAAACCACGGTCCACAAATTTGGATGAACCAAAACACTTTCCACCATGATACTCATCCAGCTTTTCTATATTGTACATATAATTCATTTTCAGTGTTTTCACTTTTCTGCTTGCAATGTCCGTTATGCACAGAAACTTCTAAGCTCTTAGCCCATAACCTGTTGGCGTGTGATGATAGACTGACTTTATTAACATAGATCAGTATGTACTTAACAGCTATGTAAATCTATAGCGTTGCCATATATGAGCTAGAATTGCCATATCAACAAAATCTGGGGTCTAAAATTGTGCTCTCCGCATACAACACATTTGCCTCGTAATTTTGAAACCTTTCATTCATATCTAATATGACTTTATTGGAAACATCGATCAAAATGGGATCTTTCACCGATTGGCTTATGGTCACCATTTTCTTTTGCCATAAGTCAATAATGACAATTATTTTAGACAGAGTCACATTTTTCTCTGCCGAAATTTCCTCGATTATGTCATAAAATGGCTGCAAAATAGGAAGAACTCCATTAATAAAATTCCACTCTTCTGGTGACAATATTAAATCGGTTCGAGTCGACAGTGCCGCGACCACCGCCTCCCTTGCGATTGTCAATCTTTGGAACATTTTAAACGTTAAATTCCAACGTGTAGGAACGTCTTGGGTAATTTTGTGTTCAGGTAAATTAAGTGAAGCGTGCATTTCTTTAAATTTTTTTTCGGCCTGATGAGCTGCGGCTAAAATGTTCAGCAATCGCTTTAGCTTTTGTGCAAACGCTACTCATTTTTCACAATATCTTTTAAGCAATCAAATTTAGGGTGTGAGCGAAACACCTGACATGCCTCCAATTCCCCATTCGAATGGCACCAACAATATTAGAGGCGTTATCAGATGCTATTGCCACTATTTTGTTCTTGATGCCCCATTTCGCAACGGTGTTGTGTATGAATTCACAAAGATTTTGAGAGACTTTGTGTAAGACTTTAACACCGTTTGCTCTTTCTCAATGAAGTGCACTGTCATTGCGAGATAGCTCTCGTTGGCAACTGAAGTCCAGCCATCTGTTGTAAGGCAGACCACTGTAACCGCACTGAGCTGATCTGCAATAGCTACCCAAGTATACACTATACGAGTATACACACAATTTTCTATGTATGCATACAAAGTTTGCATGCCAGAATATTCTAAGAATTGTGACTGAATTGTGCATTTTTCGATCGTTGCTTTAGTTTTGTCAAAAGGCGTTCTAGCAATGGCTTATTTGGTTTTAGTTAACGAAGCTCAAATCAGGGCAGTGGAGCTGGTGGTAAGCGCTATGTAAACTACACTTAGGTGCGTGGGTTGTTCGAGTCCCGCAGAAAAATTTGTTCAAAAATTATTATTTTTTAAGTTTTTTTTTTATATTTGTATATTTGTTATAAAATTCTTGCTGCCAATTGATTGCCAATTAATGTATAAACATGCGTATATGAATTGTGCATTTAAGCAAAAACTAAAACTGCTTTATGCTTTCCGATTTACCACGCTGTGTGGCAAGCAGTTTTTCTATGCATGCATATATGTATGTATGTGTGTATGTGTACACAGATGTCTGTACGTGTATACACATCCAAGTGTGTATACATATTGCAAGAATTGCGATTGTATTGTTTTGTTTTGTCACAAGCAGCTGTGAATTTATTTAGGTTTAGCTAACGATTACATGTTATTTTCAAAAGACCTGGGTTCAAATCCCGCTGGAAACTTTTTATTTATTAATCGAAAACTTATAAATTTTATTTTTTAAATTCACTAATATTATTATATTTATGTTAAAATCCTTTTTACCATCTTAGCAATTGCTACTAAGCTATTATATGCATGAATTATGCAGTTGGCCACAACAAACTTCTTTGCCGATTTGCCACGCCCCCAGTGGGCGTAGACGCATAATTTCTTAGAAAGAGCCGAGGCTAACATGACTGCAAAATTTGGTTGCCTACATTCCAAAAATGCGTAAATTACAGGATATTTTTCGATATGCCGCGCCCCTAAAGAGGCTAAAAAATTATTTTTGGGTCATCGATAGAGGAGAACATTAGTAACTGTACCATCTAATTTTCAAGCTTCTAGCTCTAAAACTGTAGGAGATATAAATTTGTGCGGTTTGCCACGCCCCTTGTGGGCGTAGATATATCTACCATAGGTTATTGTCCTTGGGTTGTCAACCCGAGTATACATGCTAATTTCAAGTCTCTAGTGTCAATAGTGTTCAAAATATAGCACAATTTGAAAAATCACTATATATTCAGGTCCGATTTGCCACGCCCCCAATAGGCGTAGACATATAACTTTTTAATCGATCTTCTAAGAATCATAACATTAGCTCACATGCAAAATTTCAGCGTTCTAGTTTTAAAGGTGTAGAAGATACGTTTTTCCCGATTTGCCACGCCCCCAATGGGCGTAGATATATCCGCCATAGCTTTTTGAACTTGGGTTGTCACCCCAAGTATACATTCAAAATTGCAACTCTCTAGCTCATCATCTAGTATGATAACTTGCCTATGGACGCAAGAGTTTTCCTATTTGCCACGCCCCTAGTGGGCGGATCGGGTTAATTTCTACACTTATAATTCGGGAGCATATATGAGTATATGTTTAAAATTTCAAGTCTCTAGCTCTAATAGCGCCGAAAAATATTGCGTTCATTCGGACAGACGGACAGGCGGACGGACATTGCACAAACCCAATATACTCTTTTTATACCCTGAACCCATTGAAAATGGGAATTCAGGGTATAATGGTTTTGTGAAAATGTATGTAACAGGCAGAAGGAGATGTCGCAGACCCCATAAAGTATATTTATTCTTGATCAGCATAAAAAAATAAGTTGATCTAGCCCTGTCCGTCTGTCTGTCCGTCTGTCCGTCTGTCCGTTCGTCCGTCTGTCCGTCTGTATGAACGTCGAATTTTCGGAAACTACAAAGCTAGAGAGCTGAAATTTTACATGAACAGGCGTATGTTAGCTACGCAATACGAGTTTATTTTGTTTTTTCGATAACTCATCCTGTTTCCAAATTATCGATAAAAAATCGAAAAACCGTTTTCATTTTTAAGGGTTTTTGGGTATAACTTCTACACCGTTTTAGCTAGAGACTTCAACTTTATATATTTAGATAGATATTATGGATACGCGGATTTTGCAGTTTTCAGATTTTGGATGCCACGTCCCCTTCGCCCACAATTTCAAATACTAGAGGCTTGAAATTTTGCAAATAGATAGATTTAGATACTCTGAATCTACTCTGAAAACTGCATGAAGATCGTCCATCTAGATCTAAATGGAGTTAAAAGCGTCAAAATTTCAGCCCAACCCACCCCCCAGCCACCGCAGCAACTGCGCAGTTAGCAGAGCGCGCGCTTATATGTGCGTAAAGAAGAACAGTATCACATTTTTTGCAGGGTTCAGGGTATCTCGTAGTCGAGCTAGAGCTTTCTTACTCGACTAGAGCTTTCTTACTTGTTCCCTTTAGAAACGTAGTAAAAAACAAGTAAGAAGGCTCTAGTCGAGACGGCTCGACTACGAGATACCCTGAACCCTGCAAAACTCCATTTCTAGATGGACGATCTTCATGAAATTTTGAGAGTAGATTAAGGATATATAAATGCATCTATGTGCCAAATTGCAAGTCTCTAGTATTTGAAATGCGTTTTTTCCAAATTGTGGGCGAAGGGGGCGTGGCATCAAAAATCTGAAAACTACAAAATCTGCGTATCCACAATATCTATCCAAATATATAAAGTTGAAATCTCTAGCTAAAACGGTGTAGTAGTTATACCCAAAAAACCTAAATAATTGAAACGAATTTTCTATTTTTTATCGATAATTTGGAAATGGGACAAGTTATCGAAAAAAACAAAATAAACTCGTATTGCGTAGGTAACATACGAGTGTTCATGTGAAATTTCAGCTCTCTAGCTTTTGTAGTTTCCGAAATCTCGACGTTCATACGGACGGACGGACGGACGGACGGACAGACGGACGGACAGACGGACAGGGCTCAATCAACTTATTTTTTTATGCTGATCAAGAATATATATACTTTATAGGGTCTGCGACGTCTCCTTCTGCCTGTTACATACATTTCACAAAACCATTATACCCTGAATTCCCATTTTCAATGGGTTCAGGGTATAACAAGTAAGAAAGCTCTAGTCGAGACGGCTCGACTACAAGATACGCTGAACCCTGCATATCATAATCTGAAGATATCAATACGATTGTCCATCTAGAAACAGAATTATTAATCATCAAAGTTTTCTCATCAAAACCCATGTGCCGCAGCAACAAAGGCAGCGAGACAGCAAGCCGCCTGCATTGCTCACACACATACATGCTTACAAGCGTGTGTGTGTTCGTGTTTTTGCATGTATAGTTTCTTACCCGTAGAGTATCGAAACGAAGCATTCTTGGAATATTATTCGTTCGAGGAAGACCTCAGGAGATTTCGTAGTCGAGCAGTATCGACTACAGCTGTCTTACTTGTTTTTATACCCTGAACCCATTGAAAATGGGAATTCAGGGTATAATGGTTTTGTGAAAATGTATGTAACAGGCAGAAGGAGACGTCGCAGACCCCATAAAGTATATATATTCTTGATCAGCATAAAAAAATAAGTTGATCTAGCCCTGTCCGTCTGTCTGTCCGTCTGTCCGTCCGTCCGTCCGTCTGTCCGTCTGTCCGTCTGTATGAACGTCGAGATTTCGGAAACTACAAAAGCTAGAGAGCTGAAATTTCACATGAACACGCGTATGTTAGCTACGCAATACGAGTTTATTTTGTTTTTTCGATAACTCATCCCACTTATCGATAAAAAATCGAAAATTCGTTTAAATTTTTTAGGTTTTTAGGGTATAACTTCTACACCGTTTCAGCTGGAGACTTCAACTTTATATATTTAGATAGATATTATGAATACGCAGATTTTGCAGTTTTCAGATGATGCCACGCCCCCCTCGCCCACAATTTGCAAAAAACGCATTTCAAATACTAAAGACTTGCAATTTGGCAAATAGATAGATATAGATACTCTAAATCTACTCTTAAAATTTCATGAAGATCATGCATCTAGAAATGGAGTTATACGCGTCCAAAGTTCAGCCCAACCCACCCCCAAGCCACGGCAGCAACTGAGCAGTTAGCAGAGCGCGCGCTTATAAGTGCGTAAAGAAGAAGAGTATCATTTTCTTTACAGGGTTCAGGGTATCTCGTAGTCGAGCCGTCTCGACTAGACCCTTCTTACTTGTTTTTTTTTTGGCAATGCATACACACATATGTATATATACATGTACATATGTACATTTTATACGTTACACGCATATATTCTTATCTATACTTTCTGATTTATACATATGCGAAAGTATCATCACTATTGAAATGCATTTGTTCTGAGTAATGATTAATTTAAAAATATCTGTATTTTCAAGCTATGGTGGTAAATAGGCGTATAATAATTACACACAACGAAAATCTAAACATACAATCACTTATCAGTAATTGTCTGATTGATTATCATTCATTTATGTGGGTGCAATAACTAAAGAAACATGTTTAACAGATTTTAGACATTATCCAACACTGAGACTTCAATTGTGTTCTGTAAAACGATTAGTCTGTTACTTGCGATTGCCATCACAGTACAGATTATTATTTTATTTTATTGGGTTCAGGGTATTATCTAGTTGAGCCCTCTCGACTAGAGTTTTCTTACTTGTTTTTTTTTTTTTTTTTTAATTTTTATTATTATTATTATTTTATTTATTTATTGATTCATTTTATTTATTTATTTATTTATTTATATAGCTTGCTTACTTACTACCTATGGTTGTCCTTATGGACCACCCTCCCTTTTATGAGAACTGTCTTTCCCAAATCTGCTTTTATTTTTTCCTCCACATACAAGGGGCTTAGCTTATTACCTAGCCGTAACAAAAACTATGTTCACATCCGGGCATTTAGATGAAGTTCCCTAAGATACCCTGAAAGCAATGATTTTATTAGTGGAAGAGAGAGCTCTAAGGAGAATACGTGATAATATTTATTATAGTTAAGACATAAACCATGGAAAGCAGAATTTAAAGAATAATCCGTGGTGCAATGTGGTAAATGTAACGGACGATAGTTTCTAGTAGTTCGGGAAGGAACAGAGAAATGCAGCCGCATTAACAAGGTGGGCGAATCAATATTACCGTGAATCAAATTATGAAGTAAAGTAATACCTAAGATTGTCCTACGATTCATTAATGATGGCAGATCAATAAGAAGAAGCCTACTATGATAGGAAGGCAAACGTAAATTACTGTTCCAATTTAGATCCCTTAAGGCAAAGAGTAGAAACTGTTTTTGGACCGATTCAATGCGATCCTGATACAGTTTATGTTGCGGAGACCAAATAACACAACAATACTCCAAGATAGGGCGAACAAGTGAAATATATAAATGCTTGGTAACAAAAGGATCATTAAATTTCTTAGACCAACGTTAAATAAAACCAAGCACACATTTGGCTTCATTTGTGATGGCAGAAATATGCAGATTAAAATTAATTTTAATGTCAAAGAGAACGCTAAGGTCTTTGACAGTGAAGATACGTTGTAAGGAAATATTATTTATTTTATAGTCGAGCAAGTGGGGAACAGTACGACAGAAGGTCAGTGGCATACACTTGGAGCAATTTAAATGTAATTGATTAGCCTCACAACCTTGAAATGCATTAAGGTCATATTATAGATGTACATGCTCAATTGAGTTAGAATATGAAAAGCAAAGTTTTACATCATCTGCATACATAAGTATATTTGAATGAGAAATACAACTACGAAGGTCATTAATAAAAAGGGAAAAGAGTAATGGGCCTAAATGACTACCCTGGGGAACACCTGACGTAACAAAGATCAGTTTTGAAATTGAATTTCTCAGCAAAACTCTCTGGGTTCCCCCCTTTAAGTAGGATGATATCCATAATAAAAGTTTAGGGGAAAATCCTAAGCGATCCAGCTTCAAAATTAGCAAATGATGGTGAAATCAAATGATTTACTGAAGTCCGTATAAATAACATCAGTTTGCATTCTATTCGAAAAACTGTCATTAACTAGGGAAGTGAATTCTAATAAATTCGTAGTGGTTGATCGATTTTGAAAAAACCCATGCTGCGATGGCTGAATAATTGATTTACAAAAGTGTTGCAATGACGATGTTATTATTTTTTCAAATAACTTCGGAATTACAGAAAGTTTCGCAATGCCTCTATAATTGGAAATATCAGATTTTCCGCCTTTTTTATGTAACGGAATAATAAATGATTCTTTCCAACTTGAAGGAAAAACCGAAGTATCCAAAGATAAGTTAAACAACTTTAGTAATGGTGACAGAAGAGAAGCGCTACACTCTTTAATCACACAACTTGGAATATTATCAGCTCCTGGAGAAAAGGATGATTTCAATGTCCTAATAGCTGCAGCCAATGAATCTACAGACACTCTTGGAACATCAATTGAAAAAGTTTCAGAGAAGGAAAATGGATATGAGTTATTGAAGCAGTCAACGGATGAATAAGTTGATTGGAAGAATTTTGCAAATAGATCAGAAGAGACCTGATCTTCACAAGATTTTTCCATACCAAAGAAAAAGGAGGTTGGCAAACCAGAAGATTTACGCTTCGAATTTACAAAAGTGTAAAATTGCTTAGGATCACTAGTAAACTGGCGCTTAACGCGAATAAGATAATTCTCATAACAGCGAGAATTTAAGAGATTAAAATTTGACTTGGCTATAGAATATTTCACCCAGTCAACAGCCGAACAAGACCTTTTAAATTTCTTTAAATACCTTGATTTAATATTTCTTAAATTTAAAAGAGTCTTAGAAAACCAGGGCGAATGAAATTCGCCATATACGAAAGAACACTAAAGCAGTGGCTGAAAATACAAATACAATTCAAAGACAATTCTAACGCAATTCAAAAACAATTGTGATTCTTAGAATTTGCACGCATAGCAACATAGAAAACGGCCCAAGATTTTTTGTGTGTATATGTGCACACGTATACGAAAATTGATTTGCATTGCTCAACGTTGCTTGCATTTCCATTGTTATTTTAATTGTTTTAAAATTTTTAAAATATATAATGGAATGTAATGAGAGTTTCAGCATGATCTACATATTCTATTTGACATTTTAGGTTTTTTTTTAGAAATCATAACTCTTTTACAATTAGCTTTACATGCACAAATACATATGTATGTATGTATGTACGATTGCAGCCAGACGCTGATCTAAGCTTGCACACATAAACATACATACATACATACATACATATGTACATATGTATGTATGTGTGCCCGCAATGCGTCTTGCTTTGTCGCTGCCTTGCTTGCTGCGCCACATGGGTTTTGATGAGAAAACTTTATAGACTAATAATTCTGTTTCTAGATGGACAATCATATTGATGTGTTCAGATTAAGATTATGATATTCATATCTTTATGCCAAACCAAACTGTATGTCTCTAGTATTTGAAATGCATTTTTTACACATTTGGGGGTGTGGGGGCGAATTGGGGACCGGAATCCAAAATCTGACAAAAACCGAAATTGTATTAAATTGGTATCTATATATATGCAGAAGACTTGGAGACTCTAACTCTAAAGATGAATTAGCTAGAATTTTATAACTGGTTCCCGATAATTTCAGTTATCGATAACTAAGCAAATATACAAGTTATCGAATTTTTGAAACAAACTCGTACTGCGCATGCAATATACGGACTTAACACAAAAAGAATGAACTCTCTAGCTTTTGTATCTTCGGAAATCGACGCGTTCAAACATACGGACAGACAGACAGACGGACAGACGGACAGACGGACATGGCTATATCAACTTTTCTCGTCACCCTGATCAAGAATATATATACTTTATGGGGTCTGCCACGCCTCCTTCTGCCTGTTACATACTTTTAACAAAACCATTATACCCTGATTTCCCATTTTCAATGGGTTCAGGGTATAAAAACACACACACACAACCACACGCAGCGCGTACGTGCAGTACGCAGCAACAATCAAATACAGTGCTCTCCGACACATATATATTTTTTACCCTTAAAAAAATTATTAGTTGCATTTGCAATTTGGCGAAATATTGTTTAAGGCGTCTATAATACTTTAAACAATATTTCGCCGAATATTCTCGGCACATAACATGATTATGTAACAAGTAAGAAGGCTCTAGTCGAGACGGCTCGCTACGAGATACCCTGAACCCTGCAAAAAAGCGATACTCTTTTTATTTACGCACTTATGAGAGCGCGCTCTGCTAACTGCGCTGTTGCTGGCGTGGCTTGGGGGTGGGTTGGGCTGAACTTTAGACGCTTATAACTGCATTTCTAGATACACGATCTTCATGAAATTTTCAGAGTTGATTAAGAGTATCTAAATGTATCTATTTGCAAAATTTTTGTATTTAAAATGCGTTTTTTTTTTTTTTTCAAATTGGGGGCAAAGGAGTCGTGGCATCTAAAATCTGTAAATTACATAATCTGCGTATCCATAATATTTATCTAAATAAACAAAATTGAATCTGTAGCTAAAACGGTGTAGAAGTTATGTCCAAAAAACCAACAAAAATTCAACCGAATTTTCGATTTTTTATCGATAATTTGGAAATGGGATGAGTTATCGAAAAAACAAAATAAACTCGTACTGCGTAGCCAACATACGAGTGTTCATGTGATTTCAGCTCTCTAGCTTTTGTAATTTCCGAAATCTCGACGTTCATATGGACGGACGGACAGACGGACAGGGCTAGATCAACTTATTCTTTTATGCTGATCAAGAATATATATAAGTTAACACGCGTCGATCAAATAATGCTGACAGCGAGTCAGCAATATCTTCACCGGATGCCGTTGCAACAGAGTTGCAGGCAAAATTGGACATCACCACGCAACAGCAGGGTAATCGTCCGCAGAAGTTGCAAGCTCAGCGTTCTGTCGGCCCGGCCGCCGGCAGAGATGGCTTGGAGTCGCCGTTTAGGTTTATAAAAAATTAGTTTGTAATCTTCTCGCAGAATGCTCACACGAGCTAATAAAAAGATTGTATTTGATAAATGAATAAAGTGTCTTTGCCTAATTGCCCGTCTTATTATAATTTATACTTTATGGGGTCTGCGACGTCTCCTTCTGCCTGTTACATACATTTTCATACCCTGAATTCCCATTTTTAATGGGTTCAGGGTATAAAAAGAATGTTCCATTTGAATAGACAGAGGAATGCGAAAAAGCATTCCAATATTGGAAAGATAACAATATTCGACCTAATTGGCATGAATGGAAAAGTCCAGAAAGTCACTACCAGGAACCAAAGTAGACAAAACAATTTCTGCGCAGAAAATAAACAGAAACTATTGTCAAGACACCCAACGTCTTGAAAAAGCTTCTAAGCCTAAGGTATACGAAGTCATCACAAATGACGAGGTACGAAAAGGAGTGACCTTATGTTTAATGAAACATGGAAACATAGTTTTAGCAAGAATTGAAGTTAACGATTTATACTCGAATGGAATTTTCGACTTAGGTCAGTTTTTCCAAAGCCGGTGTATCTAAATCAGCCAACTCAAAGTGGCACCGAGCAAAAAGATCTTTAAATTAGTTTCAATAGATACTTTTAAAATGCGCAATAAAATAATAAAATTATTAAGACGATGAAGAAAAGAAGCAATAATGTCTACATACATTCCATTATGATCAAATTCAAGGTCATACAGACATAAATAAAACGCTAGCCACAGTAAAAAGACATTGGAAAAATATGACTCGTCATATCAAAGACATACGCATTTTTAAAATGACTAAAAAAAAAAAAACAAATAATATCAGCATTACGCAAACATTTAAAAAATAGACAATATAAAGTCTACTGCACACCATCACCAGACTTTAGGGACACGAGAACGAAGTCATAGAACATTCAATGAATATATTCGATCATACATTTCTACGAAAAAAAAAACTGATTGTAACGTTTGGATACAATATTTCACGTATTGTTTCAACACAACACCATCAACAACGCATGAATATTGTCCATTAGAACTCGTACTTAGAAAATTACCCAATCAGTTCAAAAGCTTTAACAGAAAAGAAAAACTATTTTTAATCGACCAAGAGGTTAAAGAAATTTTAATTTAAACGATTCATTAAATAGGTCGAACTTTCAACATATTAAAAATTATCGAAAAAAAAAACACTCAAGCAAATAATAATAAAACCAGTAAGAACGTTCCAGTTAGGCGCAACTAACTGCGGGGAGCTCTGTTCCCGTAGGTACAATTTATTTATTTAATAAACATTTTATAAACGAAATATTTCGACAATTGGCAAACGTACATGGTAAGCAACAAACGTTTTTCCTATACACACTATACGAGTATACCAGTGCTGCCAATTTTTGTCGAGCAAAAAAAGCTGTTTTTAGTGGGAACGAACTTAAAAAAAAACTGAAATTTTGGGAAAAAATCTGACAAAAAGGCTGAGACTTCAAATTTGTATATTTAGATACATATTATGGTACGCAGATTGTTACGCCCCTTCGCCCCTTGGCCATAACTGTGCGGTTAGCAGAGTACGCGCTTTTTTTTTATACTTTGTTCCCAAAGGGAAGAAGTTAAGTTATCATACTAGATGATGAGCTAGAGAGTTGCAATTTGAAATGTATACTCGGGGTGACAACCCAACTTCAAAAAGCTATGGCGGATATATCTACGCCCATTGGGGGCGTGGCAAATCGGGAAAAACGTATCTTCTACACCGTTAAAGCTAGAACGCTGAAATTTTGCATGTGAGTTAATGTTATGATTCTAAGAAGATCGATCAAAAAGTTTTATGTCTACGCCTATTGGGGGCGTGGCAAATCGGACCTGAATATATAGTGATTTTTCAAATTGTGCTATATTTTGAACACTTTTGACACTAGAGACTTGAAATTTTGCATGTATACTCGGGTTGACAACCCAAGATCAATAAGCTATGGTAGATATATCTACGCCTACAGGAGGCGTGGCAAACCGCAAAAGTTTATATCTCCTACAGTTTTAGAGCTAGAAGCTTGAAATTTGGATGGTTGAGTTACTAATGTTCTCCTCTATCGATGACCCAAAAATAATTTTTCAGCCTATTTGGGGGCGTGGCATATCGAAAAATATCCTGTAATTTACGCATTTTTGGAATGTAGGCAACCAAATTTTGCAGTCATGTTAGCCTCGGCTCTTTCTAAGAAATTATGCGTCTACGCCCACTGGGGGCGTGGCAAATCGGCAAAGAAATTTGTTGTGGCCAACTGCATAATTCATGAATATAATAGCTTAGTAGCAATTTCTAAGATGGTGAAAAGGATTTTAACATAAATATAATAATATTAGTGAATTTAAAAAATAAAATTTATAAGTTTTCGATTAATAAATAAAAAGTTTCCAGCGGGATTTGAACCCAGGTCTTTTGAAAATAACATGTAATCGTTAGCTAAACCTAAATAAATTCACAGCTGCTTGTGACAAAACAAAACAATACAATCGCAATTCTTGCAATATGTATACACACTTGGATGTGTATACACGTACAGACATTTGTGTACACATATACACATACATATATGCATGCATAGAAAAACTGCTTGCCACACAGCGTGGTAAATCGGAAAGCATAAAGCAGTTTTAGTTTTTGTTTAAATGCACAATTCATATACGCATGTTTATACATTAATTGGCAATCAATTGGCAGCAAGAATTTTATAATAAATATACAAATATAAAAAAGATTAAAAAATAATAATTTTTGAAAAAATTTTTCTGCGGGACTCAAACCCACGCACCTAAGTATAGTTTGCATAGCGCTTACCACCAGCTCCACTGCCCTGATTTGAGCTTCGTTAACTAAAACCAAATAAGCCATTGCTAGAACGCCTTTTGACAAAACTAAAGTAACGATCGAAAAATTCCCAATTCAGTCACAATTCTTAGAATATTCTGGCATGCAAACTTTTGTATGTATACATAGAAAATTGTGTGTATACTCGTATAGTGTGTACATGTGTAAATCTGTATGTATGTGTAGGAAAAACGTTTGTTGCTTGCCATGTACGTTTTCTAATCGCCGAAATATTTCGTTAATTAAATGTTTATTAAATAAATAGGATGCACCTATGGGAACAAAGTATTTCGCAGTTAGTTGCGCCTAACTACAACGTTCTTACTTGTTAATATTTGATTTAGCAAACATTAGTACACAATTTGTGATTTCAACATTTCATATGCATTTGCAACATGTTGCACAATTGACCAAAAAATCACAGAACAACAAAATAAATTGTAAGAATCTCATTTATATATCTTCCTGATATCTTTCCATAACAAAACTTTTTCATTATTGCAACCTACAAAGATATATTCACGTTGAAAGTCGAGAATGATATCAAGCGCTTTTTTCGATTTACCAAGCAACTCTGAATCATCTAACTTTGACGAAGCTCAAAACATTAATGGATGTCTTGAAGATTTTATAAAAATTGTTTTAATGTCTACTGTAGTATTATAAATGAGAAAAATAAACCAGTTGGCGGATACTAAACAAAAAAAAATTTGCTTTTATGCCAAAATTTCGGAGTTTTTACCCATTGTGCAATGGACGCATACATTTAACTTTTTGATCTATCTTCATGGAATCACAGCATTAGCTCACATGCCAAATTTCAAATATTCCAAACTTTTCCCGATTTACCACACCCCCAGTGCGCGTAGATATATCCGCCATAGCTTTTTCAACTTGGGTTGTCACCGCGAGCATACATTCCACATTGCAACTCTCTAGCTCATAAATTAGGGTGATTACTGACATACGACCGCAAGAATTTTCCGAATTGCAACGTCTCTGTGGGCGGATCGACAAAATTGTAACACTTTATAATTTGAAATGTATGCTATATATATATATATATATGTTCAAAATTTCAATTTTCTAGCTGTAATAGCGCCGAAAAATATTGCGTTCATACGGACAGACGGACAGACGATTCTTCCACCAAAAAGAAAATATAAATATTGCCTTATGTAGATGCCTTATGCACTCAGCGGCAGAACTCTTTATATATATAATTTATTTGGGCTAAGCCAGATATGCTTTAAAATAAGGAAATAATTATGATTTGACCAATAAAGAGAGTTTAAGCTCATGTACAATTATTACAATTAATACACAAGTCTATAGCCCTACTAGCGCCGAAAAATATTGCGTTGATACGGACAGACGGACAGACGGATGGACGGACAGAAGGGCAGACGGACGGACATCAAGACGGACATTGCACAAAACCAATAGACTCTTTTTCCCTTTGGGAGCAGAGTCTAAATATGATCTGAAAAAACTTTTTCCACATGATCAATGTATGTGTTGCATATTTGGTGGTATAATGCAGTTGTTAGCTACAGTATTTACCCCATTTGCCCAGTTCTTTGAAGGAGCAGAGGTTACGTAACTGTAAAATTTGGATGCTTACGTTCTAACTAAATCGAATATCTCAATCTTAAACATTTAATTAACAAAATATTTCGGCAATTAGCAAACGTACATGGCAAGTAACAAACGTTTTTCCTTTACATACATACAGAGTTACACATGTACACACTATACTATACTTGGGTAAATCTAGATCATTGAGGTGAGCCAGCTCACTCGTTCTTTTTTGTGAAGTGAGCCACCTCACTCATATGGCTCAGTGGCTCACTTGCTGATAGCTCAAGAGCCGATAATGATCGCAAGCAACTTGAAAAACTGAAAAATACGTTACGCTTTAAAAATAAAGACACATTTAAAATTTTGTTCTTAAAAGTAATAGAACAAACTAATAAAAAATATATTTTGTAGCTTCCTTTGGGCATATAACAAAACTAAAATTAAAATAACAAAAAATACAACAAAAAATAAAACAAGTAAGAAAGCTGTAGTCGAGACTGCTCGACTACGAAATCCCCTGAGCCCTTCTTCGAACGAATCATATTCCAAGAATGCTTCGTTTCGATTCTCCACGCGTAAGAAACTATTCATGCAAAAACACGAACACACACACACACACGCTTATCTAAGCATGTACGCCTATATGTGTGTATGCATGTGTGTAAGCATTGCAAGCGTCTTGCTGTCTCGCTGCTTTGTTGTTGCGTCGCATGGGTTTTGATGAGAAAACTTTGATGATTATTAATTCTGTTTCTGGACAATCGTATTGATTTCTTTCGATTATGATTATGATATTCATATCTATATGCTAAACCGCATGTCTCTAGTATTTGAAATGCATTTTTTCACATATGAGGGTGGTGGGGCGAAGTGGGGACCGGAATCCAAAATCTGACAAAACCCGAAATATATACGCAGAAGACTCGGAGACTCTAACTCTAAAGATGAATTGGCTAGAATTTTACATCGTGTTCCCGATAATTTCGTTTATCGATAACTTAGCAAATATACAAGTTATCGAATTTTTGAAACAAACTCGTACTGCGCATGCAATATACGGACTTAACACAAAAAGAATGAACTCTCTAGCTTTTGTATCTTCGGAAATCGACGCGTTCATACATACGGACAGACGGATAGACGGACAGACGAACATGGCTATATCAACTTTTCTCGTCACCCTGATCAATATATACTTTATGGGGTCTGTCACGCCTCCTTCTGCCTGTTATATACATTTAACAAAACCATTATACCCTGATTTCCCATTTTCAATGGGTTCAGGGTATAAAAGAGGCATTCTTGGAGATCCGTTCATTGGGATGTATTATAGGATATGTGTGCTATAAAAAAAAGGAAACGATTAGCTATACTGTTTGTGAATTTAAAACAGTACTTACTAAAAATTTACATGTTATGCAACAACATCAGGCTTTCCACGTTCTTTGGTTTTAGCAAAGACCTTCGTTTTCGCAGTGTTTCACCTGCGCTGGAAAAAATGCGATCACAGGGCACAGAAGTAGCGACTATGCAGAGCCGATTTAGCATATATGTGTATTGTAAGGGATACTGCGATTATCGCTGATTCCACCATACTAAGGGATCGGCCTTTCGATAAATATATTCCTCAGCAAGATATTTATCGATTTCCCGTATAACTGCTGCTGTGCTGTTGCTGGGCTGACTGACTTGAATAAAGGAGCTGCCATACTCAGCCCATTTTTCGATATGCTATGCCACTAAAGAGGCGTACAAATTATTATAGCTGACCTACTTAAACGTCAATTTCACATATAAACTGTTGTTATGCTTCGCTTAAATTATCTTATTTTTATCGTACAAGTGATAAGCATGTTCATATCAATCTTTTTAGACTCTGTTCCCAAAAAGGAAAAAAGAGTCTATTAGGTTTGTGCAATGGCCGTCTTGCTGTCCGTCAGTCTGTCCGGCTGTCCGTGTGAACGCAATATTTTTCGCCGCTGTTAGAGCTAGAGACTTAAAATTTTGAACATAGACTCATATATGCTCCCGAATTATAAAGTGTAAAAATTTTCCCGATCCGCCCACTAAAGGCGTGGCAAATCTGAAAAGTCTTGCGCCCGTAAGTTAGTAATCATACCAGTAGATGAACAAGAGAGTTGCGAATTGGAATGTATACTATCGGTGACAACCCGAGTTACAAAAGCTATGGCGGATATATCTACAACGATTGGGGGCGTGGCAAATTGAGAAAAACGTATCTTCTACACCGTTAAAGCTAGAACGCTAAAATTTGACATGTGAATTAATGTTATGATTCTAAGAAGATTGATCAAAAAGGTATATGTCTACGCCCTTTGGGGGCGTGGCAAATCAGACCTGAATATATGTTAATTTTTTATTTCAAAAATAATTGTTCAGTCTCTTTGGGCGCATGGCATATCGAAAAATACCCTGTAATTTTCGCCTTTTTTGAATGTAAGCAATGTAAGCAGGTCAAATAAAAGTTCACTACTGCAAACTCACAATCCAATCGCAATTCTTAGAATACTATAGCATGCAGCTTTTTGTATGTAAGCACTTAATTCGTTTGTTGCTTGCCATGTACGTTTACTAATTCCCGAAATATTTCGTTTATCAAATGTTTATTAAATAATAGTCCCGTAGGTGCAAACAGAATATCTCGCAGTTAGATGCGCCTACCTGCAACGTTCTTACTTATTATTACTGTTTGCCTTATTAAAAGTTTTAAGTGCTAAGTGTTGGAGTTAAGTCCAACGCTTGTCGTCTTTAGTCGCAGGGAGCAGACGAATTAGTAAGGATCAAAGCGCAAGTAATTTATTAAATTAGTATTAAATAAACTATTTGGTTTAATCAAATTACAAGAATGCTGATACTTTTCAAGATTGAGAAAAAATTCTTATGACTAACTAATAAACAATAGCAACTTTTAGCTTCAAAAATATTTTGCTTATTATTCCTGAATCAGAATCAGTCCGTTTTATTAGACTTTGTCATCAAGTTCATCGTTCTTCCGTACCTTGATTTTTGTGCTCATAAGTTAGGTAGTTTTAAGACTCCGTTCCCAGAAAGGGAAATAGAGTCTATTGGTTTTGTGCAATGTCCGTCTTGCGGTCCGTGTGAATCAGTGTTGTCAAATGAGCGTTTTTCCCGTCAAATCTGGCTTTTCGAAAATCCAATTGCGGGAAAAATTTCAAAACAGCGGGAAGCGGGAATTCTGGCTTTTTTAAAAAAAATATTTTGCTTTTTATACCCTGAACCCATTGAAAATGGGAAATCAGGGTATAATGGTTTTGTTAAATGTATGTAACAGGCAGAAGGAGGCGTGGCAGACCCCATAATGTATATATATTTTTAATCAGGGTGACGAGAAAAGTTGATATAGCCCTGTCCGTCTATCCGTCCGTCCGTCCGTCCATCTGTCCGTCTGTCCGTCCGTATGAACGCCGAGATTTCGGAAACTACAAAAGCCAGAGAGCTGAGTTTATCTTGTTTTTCCGACAACTATCCTATTTCCAAATTATAGATACAAAATCGAAAATTCGTTTACATTTTTTAGGTTTTTTGGGCATAAAAAAAAAGTAAGAACGTTGCTGTTAGGCGCAGCTAACTGCGAAATACTTTGTTCCCATAGGTGCATTTTATTTATTTAATAAACATTTAATTAACAAAATATTTCGGCAATTAGCAAACGTACATGGCAAGTAACAAACGTTTTTCCTTTACATACATACAGAGTTACACATGTACACACTATACTATACTTGGGTAAATCTAGATCATTGAGGTGAGCCAGCTCACTCGTTCTTTTTTGTGAAGTGAGCCACCTCACTCATATGGCTCAGTGGCTCACTTGCTGATAGCTCAAGAGCCGATAATGATCGCAAGCAACTTGAAAAACTGAAAAATACGTTACGCTTTAAAAATAAAGACACATTTAAAATTTTGTTCTTAAAAGTAATAGAACAAACTAATAAAAAATATATTTTGTAGCTTCCTTTGGGCATATAACAAAACTAAAATTAAAATAACAAAAAATACAACAAAAAATAAAACAAGTAAGAAACTATACATGCAAAAACACGAACACACACACACACACGCTTATCTAAGCATGTACGCCTATATGTGTGTATGCATGTGTGTAAGCATTGCAAGCGTCTTGCTGTCTCGCTGCTGTTGCGTCGCATGGGTTTTGATGAGAAAACTTTGATGATTATTAATTCTGTTTCTGGACAATCGTATTGATTTCTTTAGATTATGATCATGATATTCATATATAAGTGGGGACCGGAATCCAAAATCTGACAAAACCCGAAATATATATGCAGAAGACTCGGAGACTCTAACTCTAAAGATGAATTGGCTAGAATTTTACATCGTGTTCCCGATAATTTCGTTTATCGATAACTTAGCAAATATAAAAGGTATCGAATTTTTGAAACAAACTCGTACTGCGCATGCAATATACGGACTTAACACAAAAAGAATGAACTCTCTAGCTTTTGTATCTTCGGAAATCGACGCGTTCATACATACGGACAGACGGATAGACGGACAGACGGACATGGCTATATCAACTTTTCTCGTCACCCTGATCAAGAATATATATACTTTATGGGGTCTGTCACGCCTCCTTCTGCCTGTTACATACATTTAACAAAACCATTATACCCTGATTTCCCATTTTCAATGGGTTCAGGGTATAAAAGAGGCATTCTTGGAGATCCGTTCATTGGGATGTATTATAGGATATGTGTGCTATAAAAAAAAGGAAACGATTAGCTATACTGTTTGTGAATTTAAAACAGTACTTACTAAAAATTTACATGTTATGCAACAACATCAGGCTTTCCACGTTCTTTGGTTTTAGCAAAGACCTTCGTTTTCGCAGTGTTTCACCTGCGCTGGAAAAAATGCGATCACAGGGCACAGAAGTAGCGACTATGCAGAGCCGATTTAGCATATATGTGTATTGTAAGGGATACTGCGATTATCGCTGATTCCACCATACTAAGGGATCGGCCTTTCAATAAATATATTCCTCAGCAAGACATTTATCGATTTCCCGTGTAACTGCTGATGTGCTGTTGCTGGGCTGACTGACTTGAATAAAGGAGCTGCCATACTCAGCCCATATGCCCTGCCTAATTGGATTTTTGTCAATTTCGTAATTGGTTACAACCGCGGTTTGTGCAGCGATGGATGCATTGATATTATTATTTTCTTTTTTTTTATATCTGCTACCGATTTTTCAAAAGCGTCCGCAGATTTAAAACATCTTCCTTTAAATATGTTGGCGTTTAATGATAGACTGACTTTATTAACATAGATCAGTATGTACTTATCAGCTATGTAAATCTATAGCGTTGCCATATATGAGATAGAATTGCCATATCAACACTCTTCCACAATTCGTATGCTCATATTTACATTAAACCAAGCAACGCAGTATATTTCGTATGCTTTTCCTTTAAGCTTACAATATGGTTTAATTTCGCTTATTAGCTTTCTTAAATAAATCGCCTCCTTTGCAGCATCAGAGAGCGCCATATACTCCGCCTCAGTAGAACTAAGCGCAACTGATTTCTGCTTTTTCGATGTCCATGAGAAAACCGAACCTCCCCATATGAAGGCATATCCGGTGAAGGACTTCCTATCATTTGAGTCACCTGCCCAATCTGCATCTGCAAAGCCAGCAATCTCCTGTCCGGTCTTCTCGTAGACTATTGACAGATCTGCTGTTTTGTGCAAATACCTCAGGACATGCTTTGCTGCTTCAAGATGTTCGCTATGCGGTTTCGAATTCCTTTGTGAGAGCTTGCACACTGAGTGCAAAATATCTAGTCGTGAGCAAAGCGCAATATACATTAACAAGCCAATCACAGACTGATAATCTGTCATGTCAACGCGCTTACATGACTCTTTCTCACAGTTTACTTGAAAATTATCTTCCAAGGTAGTTGACGTAGTGCGGCAGTTGGTCATGCCCATCTCATTGAGCAGACCCTTTATATGCTTCCTTTGGCTCACGCGAATCGCACCAGTCCTTCCTTCCGGTTGGATTTCAAGGCCCAAGAAGTTTGTTACTTGGCCCTTATCAACTATCTGAAATTCAGAAGAAATAGCCTTTTTGTAGCTAGCATCTCACCCATGTTTGAACATGCCAGCATATCATCAACATATACTTCAATTAGGTTTATCGTCTGGTCATACCGGCATGGCTCGCTCTCGCATGCCCTGTATCCCATCTTGGTTAGAACGCCATCCAGCTTAGTGTTCCAAACCCGACCAGCTTGCTTCAGGCCGTACAGCGACCTCTTCAGCTTCAACACACGTCCAGAACGGTCATCGTAGAGTTCTGGCTGTCGCATGTATATCTTCTTCTAGAATGCCGTTCAGGTATGCCGTCGACACATCCAGTTGATGTACATAAAGCTCGTACTCTGCAGCCATAGCCAGGATCATACGTATTGTAGCATAGCGCACTACTAGAGAATACGTCTCTTCGAAGTCTATACCATATCTCTGGCTGCATCCTTTAGCAACCAAGCGCGCTTTGTAGCGCTCAACTTCTCCAGATGGATTCGTTTTCAATGTAAACACCCATTTGCTTCCCAACCAGGCCCCATGTGTCATTACACATCAGTGCGTTGTACTCTTCCTGCATTGCTGCTTTCCATTCCTCTGATTGTGGACTCGATTGTACTTGCTGTACAGTAACGGGAACTTCAATGTTATTACTTAACATTTATCCTTGGACATTATGGTAACACTCGGCTTCTCTGAATTGGATACACTGTCCTCAATGAAATATACATCCCTGCTGATCTTCACGTCACCTATCTTCTTGTCGTACAGTCGATATGCTTTTGAAGACTCTGAGTATCCGACCATAATGTACTCTTTTCCCTTCTCCTGGAACTTCTTCTTTTTACCCTTTTCCAGTGCAACTGCTCAAGTGCTTGACAACTGTAAATGCCTCAAAAGGCGTTAAAACTTTCGTTTAATGCTGCACTATTCAGCATTACTCTTGCCATCTCAACCAGTGTCCGATTACAGCGCTCACCAACACCATTTTGCTGCGGGGTGTACGGTGCAGACAGCTGTCTTTTGATACCAGTCATCTTGAGATATTCGTCAAAATCTTTATTGACATATTCGGTGCCATTATCAGTTCTAATGATTTTTACTTTCAGACCTTTCTGATGTTCTAACATCGTTACATGTTCATTAAATATCTTTGTCGCCTCTGACTTCTATTTCATAAAGTAAACATGGATGTAACGCCTTTTATCGTCAATCATCGTAAGAAAGTATCGGTGTCCACCATTTGATACTTTGCTTATAGGTCCACGTCACTGTGTATCAACTCCAGAATCTCTTTTAATCTATTTGTTGAATCTTCAAATGGTCTCGCATGACATTTATTCTTTAAGCAAGCTTACTGCCAATCCATGCATCATTTCTTTACTTTTCAGTTCACGAAGACTGCATATTTAAATGGCCGTATCGTGCATGCCATTTCTTGATGTCACAACTTCTCGATAAGCACAACTTTGCATTATTCTTTGTTTCACACAGAAACAGACCGCTGATTCTTTTGGCTTTTACATAAGTATATTCTTATTATCAAAAACTTTGCCAAAACCTGAATTAAATTCAACTGAGCATCCATTGGCAGCTGCCTTTCCATGAAATTGCATTGCAGCCCTGGTACAAATAACACGTCTTTGAAAGTAATTTCAAAGCCACACATGCTATTGATAATTACTGTGCCTTTGCCGCAAGCCGTCGTAAAATTGTTTCCAGCTAATTCGATACTTTTATTGTGTTGCTCCAAATGATCGAATAGCTTTGTCGTTTTCACGCTTCTATATTTTGAACGCTTCACTGGTCTCATCTTCTGGCTTCATAAACTCTTAAGAAACCACGGTCCACAAATTTGGATGAACCAAAACACTTTCCACCATGATACTCATCCAGCTTTTCTATATTGTACATATAATTCATTTTCAGTGTTTTCACTTTTCTGCTTGCAATGTCCGTTATGCACAGAAACTTCTAAGCTCTTAGCCCATAACCTGTTGGCGTGTGATGATAGACTGACTTTATTAACATAGATCAGTATGTACTTAACAGCTATGTAAATCTATAGCGTTGCCATATATGAGCTAGAATTGCCATATCAACAAAATCTGGGGTCTAAATTGTGCTCTCCGCATACAACACATTTGCCTCGTAATTTTGAAACCTTTCATTCATATCTAATATGACTTTATTGGAAACATCGATCAAAATGGGATCTTTCACCGATTGGCTTATGGTCACCTTTTTCTTTTGCCATAAGTCAATAATGACAATTATTTTAGACAGAGTCACATTTTTCTCTGCCGAAATTTCCTCGATTATGTCATAAAATGGCTGCAAAATAGGAAGAACTCCATTAATAAAATTCCACTCTTCTGGTGACAATATTAAATCGGTTCGAGTCGACAGTGCCGCGACCACCGCCTCCCTTGCGATTGTCAATCTTTGGAACATTTTAAACGTTAAATTCCAACGTGTAGGAACGTCTTGGGTAATTTTGTGTTCAGGTAAATTAAGTGAAGCGTGCATTTCTTTAAATTTTTTTTCGGCCTGATGAGCTGCGGCTAAAATGTTCAGCAATCGCTTTAGCTTTTGTGCAAACGCTACTCATTTTTCACAATATCTTTTAAGCAATCAAATTTAGGGTGTGAGCGAAACACCTGACATGCCTCCAATTCCCCATTCGAATGGCACCAACAATATTAGAGGCGTTATCAGATGCTATTGCCACTATTTTGTTCTTGATGCCCCATTTCGCAACGGTGTTGTGTATGAATTCACAAAGATTTTGAGAGGTATGGGAAACGGAAAATTCCTGACAAGCTATTGTGTAAGACTTTAACACCGTTTGCTCTTTCTCAATGAAGTGCACTGTCATTGCGAGATAGCTCTCGTTGGCAACTGAAGTCCAGCCATCTGTTGTAAGGCAGACCACTGTAACCGCACTGAGCTGATCTGCAATAGCTACCCAAGTATACACTATACGAGTATACACACAATTTTCTATGTATGCATACAAAAGTTTGCATGCCAGAATATTCTAAGAATTGTGACTGAATTGTGCATTTTTCGATCGTTGCTTTAGTTTTGTCAAAAGGCGTTCTAGCAATGGCTTATTTGGTTTTAGTTAACGAAGCTCAAATCAGGGCAGTGGAGCTGGTGGTAAGCGCTATGTAAACTACACTTAGGTGCGTGGGTTGTTCGAGTCCCGCAGAAAAATTTGTTCAAAAATTATTATTTTTTAAGTTTTTTTTTTATATTTGTATATTTGTTATAAAATTCTTGCTGCCAATTGATTGCCAATTAATGTATAAACATGCGTATATGAATTGTGCATTTAAGCAAAAACTAAAACTGCTTTATGCTTTCCGATTTACCACTCTGTGTGGCAAGCAGTTTTTCTATGCATGCATATATGTATGTATGTGTGTATGTGTACACAGATGTCTGTACGTGTATACACATCCAAGTGTGTATACATATTGCAAGAATTGCGATTGTATTGTTTTGTTTTGTCACAAGCAGCTGTGAATTTATTTAGGTTTAGCTAACGATTACATGTTATTTTCAAAAGACCTGGGTTCAAATCCCGCTGGAAACTTTTTATTTATTAATCGAAAACTTATAAATTTTATTTTTTAAATTCACTAATATTATTATATTTATGTTAAAATCCTTTTTACCATCTTAGCAATTGCTACTAAGCTATTATATGCATGAATTATGCAGTTGGCCACAACAAACTTCTTTGCCGATTTGCCACGCCCCCAGTGGGCGTAGACGCATAATTTCTTAGAAAGAGCCGAGGCTAACATGACTGCAAAATTTGGTTGCCTACATTCCAAAAATGCGTAAATTACAGGATATTTTTCGATATGCCGCGCCCCTAAAGAGGCTAAAAAATTATTTTTGGGTCATCGATAGAGGAGAACATTAGTAACTGTACCATCTAATTTTCAAGCTTCTAGCTCTAAAACTGTAGGAGATATAAATTTGTGCGGTTTGCCACGCCCCTTGTGGGCGTAGATATATCTACCATAGGTTATTGTCCTTGGGTTGTCAACCCGAGTATACATGCTAATTTCAAGTCTCTAGTGTCAATAGTGTTCAAAATATAGCACAATTTGAAAAATCACTATATATTCAGGTCCGATTTGCCACGCCCCCAATAGGCGTAGACATATAACTTTTTAATCGATCTTCTAAGAATCATAACATTAGCTCACATGCAAAATTTCAGCGTTCTAGTTTTAAAGGTGTAGAAGATACGTTTTTCCCGATTTGCCACGCCCCCAATGGGCGTAGATATATCCGCCATAGCTTTTTGAACTTGGGTTGTCACCCCAAGTATACATTCAAAATTGCAACTCTCTAGCTCATCATCTAGTATGATAACTTGCCTATGGACGCAAGAGTTTTCCTATTTGCCACGCCCCTAGTGGGCGGATCGGGTTAATTTCTACACTTATAATTCGGGAGCATATATGAGTATATGTTTAAAATTTCAAGTCTCTAGCTCTAATAGCGCCGAAAAATATTGCGTTCATTCGGACAGACGGACAGGCGGACGGACATTGCACAAACCCAATATACTCTTTTTATACCCTGAACCCATTGAAAATGGGAATTCAGGGTATAATGGTTTTGTGAAAATGTATGTAACAGGCAGAAGGAGATGTCGCAGACCCCATAAAGTATATTTATTCTTGATCAGCATAAAAAAATAAGTTGATCTAGCCCTGTCCGTCTGTCTCTCCGTCTGTCCGTCTGTCCGTTCGTCCGTCTGTCCGTCTGTATGAACGTCGAATTTTCGGACACTACAAACTATTTGTTGAATCTTCAAATGGTCTCGCATGACATTTATTCTTTAAGCAAGCTTACTGCCAATCCATGCATCATTTCTTTACTTTTCAGTTCACGAAGACTGCATATTTAAATGGCCGTATCGTGCATGCCATTTCTTGATGTCACAACTTCTCGATAAGCACAACTTTGCATTATTCTTTGTTTCACACAGAAACAGACCGCTGATTCTTTTGGCTTTTACATAAGTATATTCTTATTATCAAAAACTTTGCCAAAACCTGAATTAAATTCAACTGAGCATCCATTGGCAGCTGCCTTTCCATGAAATTGCATTGCAGCCCTGATACAAATAACACGTCTTTGAAAGTAATTTCAAAGCCACACATGCTATTGATAATTACTGTGCCTTTGCCGCAAGCCGTCGTAAAATTGTTTCCAGCTAATTCGATACTTTTATTGTGTTGCTCCAAATGATCGAATAGCTTTGTCGTTTTCACGCTTCTATATTTTGAACGCTTCACTGGTCTCATCTTCTGGCTTCATAAACTCTTAAGAAACCACGGTCCACAAATTTGGATGAACCAAAACACTTTCCACCATGATACTCATCCAGCTTTTCTATATTGTACATATAATTCATTTTCAGTGTTTTCACTTTTCTGCTTGCAATGTCCGTTATGCACAGAAACTTCTAAGCTCTTAGCCCATAACCTGTTGGCGTGTGATGATTGACTGACTTTATTAACATAGATCAGTATGTACTTAACAGCTATGTAAATCTATAGCGTTGCCATATATGAGCTAGAATTGCCATATCAACAAAATCTGGGGTCTAAAATTGTGCTCTCCGCATACAACACATTTGCCTCGTAATTTTGAAACCTTTCATTCATATCTAATATGACTTTATTGGAAACATCGATCAAAATGGGATCTTTCACCGATTGGCTTATGGTCACCATTTTCTTTTGCCATAAGTCAATAATGACAATTATTTTAGACAGAGTCACATTTTTCTCTGCCGAAATTTCCTCGATTATGTCATAAAATGGCTGCAAAATAGGAAGAACTCCATTAATAAAATTCCACTCTTCTGGTGACAATATTAAATCGGTTCGAGTCGACAGTGCCGCGACCACCGCCTCCCTTGCGATTGTCAATCTTTGGAACATTTTAAACGTTAAATTCCAACGTGTAGGAACGTCTTGGGTAATTTTGTGTTCAGGTAAATTAAGTGAAGCGTGCATTTCTTTAAATTTTTTTTCGGCCTGATGAGCTGCGGCTAAAATGTTCAGCAATCGCTTTAGCTTTTGTGCAAACGCTACTCATTTTTCACAATATCTTTTAAGCAATCAAATTTAGGGTGTGAGCGAAACACCTGACATGCCTCCAATTCCCCATTCGAATGGCACCAACAATATTAGAGGCGTTATCAGATGCTATTGCCACTATTTTGTTCTTGATGCCCCATTTCGCAACGGTGTTGTGTATGAATTCACAAAGATTTTGAGAGACTTTGTGTAAGACTTTAACACCGTTTGCTCTTTCTCAATGAAGTGCACTGTCATTGCGAGATAGCTCTCGTTGGCAACTGAAGTCCAGCCATCTGTTGTAAGGCAGACCACTGTAACCGCACTGAGCTGATCTGCAATAGCTACCCAAGTATACACTATACGAGTATACACACAATTTTCTATGTATGCATACAAAAGTTTGCATGCCAGAATATTCTAAGAATTGTGACTGAATTGTGCATTTTTCGATCGTTGCTTTAGTTTTGTCAAAAGGCGTTCTAGCAATGGCTTATTTGGTTTTAGTTAACGAAGCTCAAATCAGGGCAGTGGAGCTGGTGGTAAGCGCTATGTAAACTACACTTAGGTGCGTGGGTTGTTCGAGTCCCGCAGAAAAATTTGTTCAAAAATTATTATTTTTTAAGTTTTTTTTTTATATTTGTATATTTGTTATAAAATTCTTGCTGCCAATTGATTGCCAATTAATGTATAAACATGCGTATATGAATTGTGCATTTAAGCAAAAACTAAAACTGCTTTATGCTTTCCGATTTACCACGCTGTGTGGCAAGCAGTTTTTCTATGCATGCATATATGTATGTATGTGTGTATGTGTACACAGATGTCTGTACGTGTATACACATCCAAGTGTGTATACATATTGCAAGAATTGCGATTGTATTGTTTTGTTTTGTCACAAGCAGCTGTGAATTTATTTAGGTTTAGCTAACGATTACATGTTATTTTCAAAAGACCTGGGTTCAAATCCCGCTGGAAACTTTTTATTTATTAATCGAAAACTTATAAATTTTATTTTTTAAATTCACTAATATTATTATATTTATGTTAAAATCCTTTTTACCATCTTAGCAATTGCTACTAAGCTATTATATGCATGAATTATGCAGTTGGCCACAACAAACTTCTTTGCCGATTTGCCACGCCCCCAGTGGGCGTAGACGCATAATTTCTTAGAAAGAGCCGAGGCTAACATGACTGCAAAATTTGGTTGCCTACATTCCAAAAATGCGTAAATTACAGGATATTTTTCGATATGCCGCGCCCCTAAAGAGGCTAAAAAATTATTTTTGGGTCATCGATAGAGGAGAACATTAGTAACTGTACCATCTAATTTTCAAGCTTCTAGCTCTAAAACTGTAGGAGATATAAATTTGTGCGGTTTGCCACGCCCCTTGTGGGCGTAGATATATCTACCATAGGTTATTGTCCTTGGGTTGTCAACCCGAGTATACATGCTAATTTCAAGTCTCTAGTGTCAATAGTGTTCAAAATATAGCACAATTTGAAAAATCACTATATATTCAGGTCCGATTTGCCACGCCCCCAATAGGCGTAGACATATAACTTTTTAATCGATCTTCTAAGAATCATAACATTAGCTCACATGCAAAATTTCAGCGTTCTAGTTTTAAAGGTGTAGAAGATACGTTTTTCCCGATTTGCCACGCCCCCAATGGGCGTAGATATATCCGCCATAGCTTTTTGAACTTGGGTTGTCACCCCAAGTATACATTCAAAATTGCAACTCTCTAGCTCATCATCTAGTATGATAACTTGCCTATGGACGCAAGAGTTTTCCTATTTGCCACGCCCCTAGTGGGCGGATCGGGTTAATTTCTACACTTATAATTCGGGAGCATATATGAGTATATGTTTAAAATTTCAAGTCTCTAGCTCTAATAGCGCCGAAAAATATTGCGTTCATTCGGACAGACGGACAGGCGGACGGACATTGCACAAACCCAATATACTCTTTTTATACCCTGAACCCATTGAAAATGGGAATTCAGGGTATAATGGTTTTGTGAAAATGTATGTAACAGGCAGAAGGAGATGTCGCAGACCCCATAAAGTATATTTATTCTTGATCAGCATAAAAAAATAAGTTGATCTAGCCCTGTCCGTCTGTCTGTCCGTCTGTCCGTCTGTCCGTTCGTCCGTCTGTCCGTCTGTATGAACGTCGAATTTTCGGAAACTACAAAAGCTAGAGAGCTGAAATTTTACATGAACAGGCGTATGTTAGCTACGCAATACGAGTTTATTTTGTTTTTTCGATAACTCATCCTGTTTCCAAATTATCGATAAAAAATCGAAAAACCGTTTTCATTTTTAAGGGTTTTTGGGTATAACTTCTACACCGTTTTAGCTAGAGACTTCAACTTTATATATTTAGATAGATATTATGGATACGCGGATTTTGCAGTTTTCAGATTTTGGATGCCACGTCCCCTTCGCCCACAATTTCAAATACTAGAGGCTTGAAATTTTGCAAATAGATAGATTTAGATACTCTGAATCTACTCTGAAAACTGCATGAAGATCGTCCATCTAGATCTAAATGGAGTTAAAAGCGTCAAAATTTCAGCCCAACCCACCCCCCAGCCACCGCAGCAACTGCGCAGTTAGCAGAGCGCGCGCTTATATGTGCGTAAAGAAGAACAGTATCACATTTTTTGCAGGGTTCAGGGTATCTCGTAGTCGAGCTAGAGCTTTCTTACTCGACTAGAGCTTTCTTACTTGTTCCCTTTAGAAACGTAGTAAAAAACAAGTAAGAAGGCTCTAGTCGAGACGGCTCGACTACGAGATACCCTGAACCCTGCAAAACTCCATTTCTAGATGGACGATCTTCATGAAATTTTGAGAGTAGATTAAGGATATATAAATGTATCTATGTGCCAAATTGCAAGTCTCTAGTATTTGAAATGCGTTTTTTCCAAATTGTGGGCGAAGGGGGCGTGGCATCAAAAATCTGAAAACTACAAAATCTGCGTATCCACAATATCTATCCAAATATATAAAGTTGAAATCTCTAGCTAAAACGGTGTAGTAGTTATACCCAAAAAACCTAAATAATTGAAACGAATTTTCTATTTTTTATCGATAATTTGGAAATGGGACAAGTTATCGAAAAAACAAAATAAACTCGTATTGCGTAGGTAACATACGAGTGTTCATGTGAAATTTCAGCTCTCTAGCTTTTGTAGTTTCCGAAATCTCGACGTTCATACGGACGGACGGACGGACGGACGGACAGACGGACGGACAGACGGACAGGGCTCAATCAACTTATTTTTTTATGCTGATCAAGAATATATATACTTTATAGGGTCTGCGACGTCTCCTTCTGCCTGTTACATACATTTCACAAAACCATTATACCCTGAATTCCCATTTTCAATGGGTTCAGGGTATAACAAGTAAGAAAGCTCTAGTCGAGACGGCTCGACTACAAGATACGCTGAACCCTGCATATCATAATCTGAAGATATCAATACGATTGTCCATCTAGAAACAGAATTATTAATCATCAAAGTTTTCTCATCAAAACCCATGTGCCGCAGCAACAAAGGCAGCGAGACAGCAAGCCGCCTGCATTGCTCACACACATACATGCTTACAAGCGTGTGTGTGTTCGTGTTTTTGCATGTATAGTTTCTTACCCGTAGAGTATCGAAACGAAGCATTCTTGGAATATTATTCGTTCGAGGAAGACCTCAGGAGATTTCGTAGTCGAGCAGTATCGACTACAGCTGTCTTACTTGTTTTTATACCCTGAACCCATTGAAAATGGGAATTCAGGGTATAATGGTTTTGTGAAAATGTATGTAACAGGCAGAAGGAGACGTCGCAGACCCCATAAAGTATATATATTCTTGATCAGCATAAAAAAATAAGTTGATCTAGCCCTGTCCGTCTGTCTGTCCGTCTGTCCGTCCGTCCGTCCGTCTGTCCGTCTGTCCGTCTGTATGAACGTCGAGATTTCGGAAACTACAAAAGCTAGAGAGCTGAAATTTCACATGAACACGCGTATGTTAGCTACGCAATACGAGTTTATTTTGTTTTTTCGATAACTCATCCCACTTATCGATAAAAAATCGAAAATTCGTTTAAATTTTTTAGGTTTTTAGGGTATAACTTCTACACCGTTTCAGCTGGAGACTTCAACTTTATATATTTAGATAGATATTATGAATACGCAGATTTTGCAGTTTTCAGATGATGCCACGCCCCCCTCGCCCACAATTTGCAAAAAACGCATTTCAAATACTAAAGACTTGCAATTTGGCAAATAGATAGATATAGATACTCTAAATCTACTCTTAAAATTTCATGAAGATCATGCATCTAGAAATGGAGTTATACGCGTCCAAAGTTCAGCCCAACCCACCCCCAAGCCACGGCAGCAACTGAGCAGTTAGCAGAGCGCGCGCTTATAAGTGCGTAAAGAAGAAGAGTATCATTTTCTTTACAGGGTTCAGGGTATCTCGTAGTCGAGCCGTCTCGACTAGACCCTTCTTACTTGTTTTTTTTTTGGCAATGCATACACACATATGTATATATACATGTACATATGTACATTTTATACGTTACACGCATATATTCTTATCTATACTTTCTGATTTATACATATGCGAAAGTATCATCACTATTGAAATGCATTTGTTCTGAGTAATGATTAATTTAAAAATATCTGTATTTTCAAGCTATGGTGGTAAATAGGCGTATAATAATTACACACAACGAAAATCTAAACATACAATCACTTATCAGTAATTGTCTGATTGATTATCATTCATTTATGTGGGTGCAATAACTAAAGAAACATGTTTAACAGATTTTAGACATTATCCAACACTGAGACTTCAATTGTGTTCTGTAAAACGATTAGTCTGTTACTTGCGATTGCCATCACAGTACAGATTATTATTTTATTTTATTGGGTTCAGGGTATTATCTAGTTGAGCCCTCTCGACTAGAGTTTTCTTACTTGTTTTTTTTTTTTTTTTAATTTTTATTATTATTATTATTTTATTTATTTATTGATTCATTTTATTTATTTATTTATTTATTTATATAGCTTGCTTACTTACTACCTATGGTTGTCCTTATGGACCACCCTCCCTTTTATGAGAACTGTCTTTCCCAAATCTGCTTTTATTTTTTCCTCCACATACAAGGGGCTTAGCTTATTACCTAGCCGTAACAAAAACTATGTTCACATCCGGGCATTTAGATGAAGTTCCCTAAGATACCCTGAAAGCAATGATTTTATTAGTGGAAGAGAGAGCTCTAAGGAGAATACGTGATAATATTTATTATAGTTAAGACATAAACCATGGAAAGCAGAATTTAAAGAATAATCCGTGGTGCAATGTGGTAAATGTAACGGACGATAGTTTCTAGTAGTTCGGGAAGGAACAGAGAAATGCAGCCGCATTAACAAGGTGGGCGAATCAATATTACCGTGAATCAAATTATGAAGTAAAGTAATACCTAAGATTGTCCTACGATTCATTAATGATGGCAGATCAATAAGAAGAAGCCTACTATGATAGGAAGGCAAACGTAAATTACTGTTCCAATTTAGATCCCTTAAGGCAAAGAGTAGAAACTGTTTTTGGACCGATTCAATGCGATCCTGATACAGTTTATGTTGCGGAGACCAAATAACACAACAATACTCCAAGATAGGGCGAACAAGTGAAATATATAAATGCTTGGTAACAAAAGGATCATTAAATTTCTTAGACCAACGTTAAATAAAACCAAGCACACATTTGGCTTCATTTGTGATGGCAGAAATATGCAGATTAAAATTAATTTTAATGTCAAAGAGAACGCTAAGGTCTTTGACAGTGAAGATACGTTGTAAGGAAATATTATTTATTTTATAGTCGAGCAAGTGGGGAACAGTACGACAGAAGGTCAGTGGCATACACTTGGAGCAATTTAAATGTAATTGATTAGCCTCACAACCTTGAAATGCATTAAGGTCATATTATAGATGTACATGCTCAATTGAGTTAGAATATGAAAAGCAAAGTTTTACATCATCTGCATACATAAGTATATTTGAATGAGAAATACAACTACGAAGGTCATTAATAAAAAGGGAAAAGAGTAATGGGCCTAAATGACTACCCTGGGGAACACCTGACGTAACAAAGATCAGTTTTGAAATTGAATTTCTCAGCAAAACTCTCTGGGTTCCCCCCTTTAAGTAGGATGATATCCATAATAAAAGTTTAGGGGAAAATCCTAAGCGATCCAGCTTCAAAATTAGCAAATGATGGTGAAATCAAATGATTTACTGAAGTCCGTATAAATAACATCAGTTTGCATTCTATTCGAAAAACTGTCATTAACTAGGGAAGTGAATTCTAATAAATTCGTAGTGGTTGATCGATTTTGAAAAAACCCATGCTGCGATGGCTGAATAATTGATTTACAAAGTGTTGCAATGACGATGTTATTATTTTTATACCCTGAACCCATTGAAAATGGGAATTCAGGGTATAATGGTTTTGTGAAAATGTATGTAACAGGCAGAAGGAGACGTCGCAGACCCTATAAAGTATATATATTCTTGATCAGCATCGAAAAGTAAGTTGATCTAGCCCTGTCCGTCTGTCCGTCCGTCCGTCCGTCCGTCCGTCCGTCCGTCCGTCCGTCCGTCCGTCCGTCTGTCCGTCTGTATGAACGTCGAGATTTCGGAAACTACAGAAGCTAGAGAGCTGAAATTTCACATGAACACTCGTTTGTTAGCTACGCAATACGAGTTCATTTTGTTTTTTCGATAACTCGTCCCATTTCGATAAAAAATCGAAAATTCGTTTAAATTTTTTAGGTTTTTAGGGTATAACTTCTACACCGTTTCAGCTGGAGACTTCAACTTTATATATTTAGATAGATATTATGAATACGCAGATTTTGTAGTTTTCAGATTTTTGATGCCACGCCCCTCTCCCCCACAATTTGCAAAAAACGCATTTCAAATACTAAGGACTTGCAATTTGGATATAGATACTCTTAATCTACTCTTAAAATTTCATGAAGATCATGCATCTAGAAATGAAGTTATAAGCGTCCAAAGTTCAGCCCAACCCACCACCAAGCCAAGGCAGCAACTGCGCAGTTAGCAGAGCGCGCACTTATAAGTGCGTAAAGAAGAAGAGTATCACTTTTTTGTAGGGTTCAGGGTATCTCGTAGTCGAGCCGTCTCGACAAGAGCCTTCTTACTTGTTTCAAATAACTTCGGAATTACAGAAAGTTTCGCAATGCCTCTATAATTGGAAATATCAGATTTTCCGCCTTTTTATGTAACGGAATAATAAATGATTCTTTCCAACTTGAAGGAAAAACCGAAGTATCCAAGGATAAGTTAAACAACTTTAGTAATGGTAACAGAAGAGAAGCACTACACTCTTTAATCACACAACTTGGAATATTATCAGCTACTGGAGAAAAGGATGATTTCAATGTCCTAATAGCTGCAGCCAATGAATCTACAGACACCCTTGGAACATCAATTGAAAAAGTTTCAGAGAAGGAAAATGGGTATGAGTTATTGAAGCTCTCAACGGAAGAATAAGTTGGTTGGAAGAATTTTGCAAATAGATCACAAAAGACCTGATCTTCACAAGATTTTTCCATACCAAAGAAAAAGGAGGTTGGCAAACCAGAAGATTTACGCTTCGAATTTACAAAAGTGCAAAATTGCTTGGGATCACTAGTAAACTGCCGCTTAACGCGAATAAGATAATTCTCATAACATTGAGAATTTAAGAGATTAAAATTTAACTTGGCTATAGAATATTTCACCCAGTCAACAGCCGAACAAGAAAAGGTCTTAAAATACCTTGATTTAATATTTCTTTAATTTAAAAGAGTCTTACAAAACCAGGGCGGCTTATTCGAAACCGGCGAAATACTACAGAGTGGAACACATACATCAAGAATAGTGTCTAAAGTTGAGTAAAAAAGTGATACTGCCTCATTAACATCAACCGACTCATATAAATGGGACCAGTCAGCTGAACTAATCAGTTCGTTTAGCCAAACAAAATCACATTTACGATAGCAACGTCTTCGATTTGAAGGTAATTGTGATACAGTTGAGGGATTATTGATAGACAATGAAATCTCTAAAGTTGGATGATAACTATCCTCAGGTAAACAAAAAAGGGCTGATCTTAATACATTTATGATGGAATCATCATTTATGAATACAAGATCAAGCGATTGGAAATAGAGTTCATTTGAAACATAGAAAGGTTAAACAATTCATCAAAAAGATAGTGATCAATTGTCGGAATAAGGTAATTTACATTACCAGAAAAGGACCAAGAAGTGTTTGGAATATTAAAGTCGCCTAACACAAGAAACAAATCATTATCATTGGCATGTCCATAAATTTCTTTGATACAAGTTATGTGTTGGGCATAAACTTGTATATCAGAAGAAGGTGGGATATATGAGCATGTTATAAATAATGAACACGATGGGAGAGTAATTTTGACACATATAATCTCCACATCATGAAGAAAAGAAAATGAGAACTGTTCAGAGAGGATACTGGACTTAACAGCAATAAAAACTCCACCTCATCTACGATTTAAGCGATCAAGTCTATAAATAATGAAATTACTTGACATAATTTCACTATTATGAACACTCTGAGTTAACCACGTTTCAGTTAAAACAATGATGTCATATACCAAACTGAAACTATTAAAAAATATAGTATTAAGCTTGGAGTTTATGCCCCGTACATTTTGATATATCAGGGACATCCGAGGAGAAAATTGATTATATATTAGTATTTTGGAACAATTTTCGATGAAGATTGCACCGAAGGAGTATTCACCGAGACAGGTGCTGATCTGTTACGATTCTTCGGTTTAAATTCATGCACAACTATATGTGGTGGCCAAAATTTAGTGTCACATATAGTTGAAAAATATTCAACCGGTACATTTATCTTAAACGAAGAAATTTCACGAGGTGTCGAAAAATTAAACTTCGTTATAGAAACATTCGTAGAAAGTTTAGAAGAAATAAATGCAGATATTGCTTCACATGTTGTGTCCGACGAAAGCCTAGACAAAAAAACTTGCTTTCGAGGAGCGACAACACATAAAGTTGGGACAGTATTGCAAGAATTAGTTGACGTATTGGTATTCTCTGTTTGAACAACAATTGGAGGAGAAACCAATTTTTGATCAGGGACAAGAGATTCAATAGCAACTTCATCCGATACGGACGTAGCCACAGGGCCGGGCGATGGAACACGAAGCGATTTAGGAGATGAAGACAAAACAGAGACACAAGGTGACGGAGGAGCAAGGGAGTTGGGAGATAGTGTTAGCACAGGAGGAGGTACTAACAACGAGGGAATCTCAGATTGAGATTGAGAGCTGTCAAAATTATACTTGTTCAATATTTCTTCAGCAGCTAACAAGTCACTTGATAACTGCTTAGAAACATTACTCAATTTATAAAATTGAACCCTCACCGCATTATACATCTTGGAAAAATCAAATTGTTTTTCCAAGCAAGTTGGACAAGACCAAGCATTTTATAATAAATATACAAATATAACAAAAAATTAAAAAATAATAATTTTTGAAAAAAAAAGTCTTCTGCGGGATTCGAACCCATTCCTCTAAGTATAGCTTGCATAGCGGTTACCCCCAACGCCACTGCCCTGATTTGAGCCCCGTTAACTAAAACCAAATAAGGCATTGCTAGAGCGTCTCTGACAAAACTAAAGTAACGATCGAAAAATTCCCAATTCAGTCACAATTCTTAGAATATTCTGCCATGCAAACTTTTGTATGCATACATAGAAATCTGTATTTCTGTGTAAATCTGTATTTATGTACATACATATGTATAGGAAAAACGTTTGTTGCTTGCCATGTACGTTTTCTAATTGCCGAAATATTTAGTTAATGTTTATTAAATAAATAAGATGCACCTATGGGAACAAAGTATTTCGCAGTTAGTTGCGCCTAACTGCAACGTTCTTACTTGTTTTTTTTTTTTTTTTTTTTCGTTATTACGGTTTAGCTGCTGTTTGTTGTTGTGAATCGCTCTCGCAACATTTTCAGTTTGTTTGTCTATCCATTTATATCTTAAAAACCCCAATTGCCAATATGAGTTGCTGCAAGAAGGTATGCACTTATAGACAGGCAGCTGACTCTGCATAGGTCCAATTTATAGATTGCTGGCTGTGTGAGAACATTATGCATGTTAAATGTGCTGGTCTTACCGGACGTGACTACGATAAGGTCATGTCCACTTCCAAAATTGGTTGTGGTGGCTTACGTTGGTCTTGTCCAACTTGCTTGAAAAAACAATTTGATTTTTCCAAGATGTATAATGTGGTGAGGGCTCAATTTTATAAATTGAGTAATGTTTCTAAGCAATTATCAAGTGACTTGTTAGCTGCTGAAGAAATATTGAACAAATATAATTTTGACAGCTCTCAATCTTAATCTGAGATTCCCTCGTTGTTGGTACCTCCTCCTGTACTAACATTGTCCCCAACTCCCTTGCTCCTCCGTCACCTTGTGTCTCTTTTTTGTCTTCATCTCCTAAATCGCTTCGTGTTCCATCGCCCGGCCCTGTGGCTACGTCCGTATCGGATGAAGTTGCTATTGAATCTCTTGTCCCTGATCAAAAATTGGTTTCTCCTCCAATTGTTGTTCAAACAGAGAATACAAATACGTTAACTAATTCTTCAAATACTGTCCCAACTTTATGTGTTGTCGCTCCTCGAAAGCAAGTTTTTTTGTCTAGGCTTTCGTCTGACACAACATGTGAAGCAATATCTGCATTTATTTCTTCTAAAGTTTCTACTAATGTTTCTATAACGAAGTTTAATTTTTCGACTCCCCGTGAAATTTCTTCGTTTAAGATAAATGTACCGGTTGAATATTTTTCAACTATATGTGACACTAAATTTTGGCCACCACATATAGTTGTACATGAATTTAAACCGAAGAATCGGAACAGATCAGCACCTGTCTCGCTTAATACTCCTTCGGTGCAATCTTCAACGAAAATTGCTCCAAAAAACTAATAAATAATCAATTTTCTCCTCGGATGTCCCTGATATATCAAAATGTTCGGGGCATAAACTCCAAGCTTAGTACTATATTTTTGAATAGTTTCAGTATAGCATATGATATCATTGTTTTAACTGAAACGTGGTTAACTCAAAGTGTTCATAATAGTGAAATTATGTCAAGTAATTTCATTATTTATAGACTTGATCGCTTAAATCGTAGAGGAGGTGGAGTTTTTATTGCTGTTAAGTCCAGTACCCTCTCTGAACAGTTTTCATTTTCCTTTCTTCATGATGTGGAGATTATATGTGTTAAAATTACTCTCCCATCGTGTTCATTATTTATAACATGCTCATATATCCCACCTTCTTCTGATATACAAGTTTATGCCCAACACATAACTTGTATCAAAGAAATTTATGGACATGCCAATGATAATGATTTGTTTCTTGTGTTAGGCGACTTTAATATTCCAAACACTTCTTGGTCCTTTTCTGGTAATGTAAATTACCTTATTCCGACAATTGATCACTATCTTTTTGATGAATTGTTTAACCTTTCTATGTTTCAAATGAACTCTATTTCCAATCATTTGAATCGGTCGCTTGATCTTGTATTCATAAATGATGATTCCATCATAAATGTATTGAGATCAACCCCTTTTTGTTTACCTGAGGATAGTTATCATCCAACTTTAGAGATTTCATTGTCTATTAATAATCCCTCATCTGTATCACAATTACCTTCAAATCGAAGACGTTGCTATCGTAAATGTGATTTTGTTTTGCTAAACGAACTGATTAGTTCAGCTGACTGGTCCCATTTATATGAGTCGGTTGATGTTGATGAGGCATCATCACTTTTTTACTCAACTTTAGACACTATTCTTGATGTATGTGTACCACTATGTAGTATTTCGCCAGTTTCGAGTAAGCCGCCCTGGTTTTCTAAGACTCTTTTAAATTTAAGAAATATTAAATCAAGGTATTTTAAGAAATTTAAAAGGTCTTGTTCGGCTGTTGACTGGGTGAAATATTCTATAGCCAAGTCAAATTTTAATCTCTTAAATTCTCGCTGTTATGAGAATTATCTTATTCGCGTTAAGCGCCAGTTTACTAGTGATCCTAAGCAATTTTACACTTTTGTAAATTCGAAGCGTAAATCTTCTGGTTTGCCAACCTCCTTTTTCTTTGGTATGGAAAAATCTTGTGAAGATCAGGTCTCTTCTGATCTATTTGCAAAATTCTTCCAATCAACTTATTCATCCGTTGACTGCTTCAATAACTCATATCCATTTTCCTTCTCTGAAACTTTTTCAATTGATGTTCCAAGAGTGTCTGTAGATTCATTGGCTGCAGCTATTAGGACATTGAAATCATCCTTTTCTCCAGGAGCTGATAATATTCCAAGTTGTGTGATTAAAGAGTGTAGCGCTTCTCTTCTGTCACCATTACTAAAGTTGTTTAACTTATCTTTGGATACTTCGGTTTTTCCTTCAAGTTGGAAAGAATCATTTATTATTCCGTTACATAAAAAAGGCGGAAAATCTGATATTTCCAATTATAGAGGCATTGCGAAACTTTCTGTAATTCCGAAGTTATTTGAAAAAATAATAACATCGTCATTGCAACACTTTTGTAAATCAATTATTCAGCCATCGCAGCATGGGTTTTTTCAAAATCGATCAACCACTACGAATTTATTAGAATTCACTTCCCTAGTTAATGACAGTTTTTCGAATAGAATGCAAACTGATGTTATTTATACGGACTTCAGTAAATCATTTGATTTCACCATCATTTGCTAATTTTGAAGCTGGATCGCTTAGGATTTTCCCCTAAACTTTTATTGTGGGTATCATCCTACTTAAAGGGCAGAACTCAAAGAGTTTTGCTGAGAAATTCAATTTCAAAACTGATCTTTGTTACGTCAGGTGTTCCCCAAGGTAGCCATTTAGGCCCATTACTCTTTTCCCTTTTTATTAACGACCTTCCTAGTTGTATTTCTCATTCAAAGATACTTATGTATGCAGATGATGTAAAACTGTGCTTTTCATATTCTAACTCAACTGAGCATGTACATCTTCAAGATGACCTTAATGCATTTCAAGGTTGGTGTGAGGCTAATCAATTACATTTAAATTGTTCCAAATGTATGACGATGACCTTCTGTCGTACTGTTCCCCACTTGCTCGACTATAAAATAAATAATATTTCCTTACAACGTATCTTCACTGTCAAAGACCTTGGCGTTCTCTTTGACACTAAACTTAATTTTAATCTGCATATTTCTGCCATTACAAATGAAGCAAAATGTGTTCTTGGTTTTATTAAACGATGGTCTAAGGAATTTAATGATCCTTTTGTTACCAAGCATTTATATATTTCACTTGTTCGCCCTATCTTGGAGTATTGTTCTGTTATTTGGTCCCCGCAGCATAAACTGTATCAGGATCGCATTGAATCGGTCCAAAAACAGTTTCTACTTTTTGCCTTAAGGGATCTAAATTGGAACAGTAATTTACGTTTGCCTTCCTATCATAGTAGGCTTCTTCTTATTGATCTGCCATCATTAATGAATCGTAGGACAATCTTAGGTATTACTTTCCTTCATAATTTGATTCACGGTAATATTGATTCGCCCACCCTGTTAATGCGTCTGCATTTCTCTGTTCCTTCCCGAACTACTAGAAACTTTCGACCGTTAAATTTACCACATTGCACCACGGATTATTCTTTAAATTCTGCTTTCCATGTTTTATGTCTTAACTATAATAAATATTATCACGTATTCTCCTTAGAGCTCTCTCTTCCCCTAATAAAATCATTGCTTTCAGCTTATCTTAGGGATCTTCATCTAAATGCCCGGATGTGAGCTTTGAGTTTTGCTATCTATTTTATTTCACTCTCTATATCTCACTCTGAATTTTGTCTTTTTAATTTTTCCTTTTATTTGCTAATCTTTAGTCTAAATATTTATTTATAATTCTTAGTTCATAATTAGTCTTAAGATCTTTTAATACTTAATTTTAAGTCTTCAAAAAACACTATTTTTCTCATATTTTCATTAGTATCATTGACCACTTATGGCTGTGAATCGGGGCATAGCTGGCCGGCCTGGCAAATAAAACACCCCCAACGGGTTGGTGATACTAATGATTACTTAATGTTTCTGTACTTGTTTTTTGTCTATATTAATTTAAAATTATATTAATCTTAAGCTTGACTCTAGTTTTGTCAACACAATTATTAAAATAAAAAAAATACTCCACCGTGGCTTGCAGCACGGCTTCAACCGTGTCTGTGATGCCCCTTTGCTGGCATAAGCATCTTGCCATGTCACTTAAGGTTTTATGAAACCATTCTATCTGCCCATTTGACGTGCTGTGAAGTGGAGGGGCATTAACAACATCGATGCCGAACTGATTTTTTATACGCTGAGTCCATTGAAAATGGGAAATCAGGGTATAATGGTTTTGTTAAAAGTATGTAACAGGCAGAAGGAGGCGTGGCAGACCCCATAAAGTATATATATTCTTGATCAGGGTGACGAGAAAAGTTGATATAGCCATGTCCGTCTGTCCGTCCGTCCGTCCGTCCGTCCGTCCGTCCGTCCGTATGAACGCGTCGATTTCCGAATTTCCCGTCCGTCTGTCCGTCTGTATGAACGTCGAGATTTCGGAAACTACAAAAGCTAGAGAACTGCAATTTCACATGAACACTCGTATGTTAGCTACGCAATACGAGTTTATTTTGTTTTTCCGATAACTCGTCCCATTTCCAAATTATCGATAAAAAATCGAAAATTCGTTTGCATTTTTAGGTTTTTTGGGTATAACTTCTACACCGTTTCAGCTAGAGACTTCAACTTTATATATTTTATATATAGATAGATATTGTGAATACGCAGATTTTGCAGTTTTCAGATTTTTGATGCCACGCCCCCCTCGCCCACAATTTGCAAAAAACGCATTTTAAATACTAGAGACTTGCAATTTGGCAAATAGATAGATATAGATACTCTAAATCCACTCTTAAAATTTCATGATGATCATGCATCTAGAAATGGAGTTATAAGCGTCCAAAGTTCAGCCCAACCCACCCCCAAGAAACGGCAGCAACTGAGCAGTTAGCAAAGCGCGCGCTTATAAGTGCGTAAACAAGAACAGTATCATTTTCTTTACAGGGCTCAGGGTATCTCGTAGTCGAGCAGTCTCGACTACAGCTTTCTTACTTGTTTTTTATACCCTGAACCCATTGAAAATGGGAATTCAGGGTATAATGGTTTTGTTAACTGTATGTAACAGGCAGAAGGAGGCGTGGTAGACCCCATAAAGTATATATATTCTTGATCAGGGTGACGAGAAAAGTTGATATAGCCATGTCCGTCTGTCCGTCCGTCCGTCCGTCCGTCCGTCCGTATGTATGAACGCGTCGATTTCCGAAGATACAAAAGCTATAGAGTTCATTCTTTTTGTGTTAGGTCCATATATTGCACGCGCAGTATGAGTTTGTTTCAGAAATTCGATAACTTGTATATTTGCAAAGTTTTCGATAAGTGAAATTATCGGGAACCAGTTATAAAATTCTAGATAATTCATCTTAAGAGTTAGAGTCTCCGAGTATGCATATATATAGATACTAATTTAATACAATTTCGGTTTTTGTCAGATTTAGGATACTTCTTTTTGAGAAAATTTTATCATTAGTTTTTAAGAATACTTCTAAACATAAAGTTTAAGTACAATATTAAATTTATAATAATTATTGCAAATCATTATAGTAATGGTAATGATTTTCAATACATTATTATGTTTTGTGTGTTCAAAAATCATTTCTTTTGTTTGTATGTATGATGTTGGTTCTAACTATGTAATATTATTAGTTATATAAATGCTTTGTGTATAGTCGAGTTTTTAATTTTTTTAAAGATATTTCGTTTAATTGGATTGAACAATCAAATATTTTTTTTATATTATTGCTATTAATTCATTTTCAACACAATTTTGGTTTAATTTTGGAAGGATCCAAGTTACAATTGTATTTGGTTCAAAGAGTGAGGTCTGATAATTCTTATATGTTTTGGTATATTTACATGAAGTTGTGGTTTGGTTTATTATTCCTGATATACAAGTATTCTTTTCCATAAATTTTGTGTTATAGTTGAATAAGGCTTCATTATTATGATAGTATTTATCAATTTTCAGTTAAAATATTTTTATTTTCATCAGGATATGGAAGAATCTCAAAAAATAGGGGTTTTAATTAATTCTCTTGAAATATTTGATATACTTAATATTTCGTTTGTGCCCTTATTAAACAATGTGGAAGTTTTTTATATTTAATAATGTCTCTCTGAATTAACATGTCTTATCTAATCTAATCTTGGGAGTTGCATACCTATTTCTTTATCTTCTAGTTACTGTGTGAAGTGTTCTAAATTGAATATTAAAGTTTCTAATTTTAGTGATTTTTCTTTTTCTTCTCTAATGGAATTTAATATTTCTAAACCTTGGTTAGTATCTATTATGTGATTTAGCTCGTTGATTAGTACGCTATTTTCTGATAAATTATTTATTTTGTCTTCTAATTCGTCTTTATCTTCCTGATGTACTGTTCCCAAAAGATATTTGTAAAGTGTTCCTGCAGCATTTATTGAATCTATGTTACATTATTGTATTCTTGAGCTTGTTTCATTAATTTATTATATGTTATATCAATTTTAGTTAAATTTACTTTTAAGTAATGATGTTCGAAGTTAATTGGTAGGTCCATTGTGCCGTTCGGGGCTTTTATTGGGTTTATCCCAATGAATTGAGTTTTTGATATGTTGATATTTACGGATAAGATGATTATTATTATATTTATGATGGTCGTCTTGAGCTATTGACCTGTTGATTAATTATCATATTTGCTTATTAATATTCTTTTTCTTTTTGAATTTTGATTTATAGTGTTGACTTCTTCATAGTGTTTATTATCTATTTATGTTATATTTCCTGTTTGTTTGAAAGGGTTTGTGAATTTTGATTTTACTAATGTTGATTCTCTGTACCTAATGTCTACATCAAAATCTGTTGTATTTTCATTTAATCTTTCAATTTTATTTTACTTATTTAGGGCTCCTGCAAAAATTAAAATATCTGCTGACGTTCTACTGTAGTATACGCATATGCCCATTGCATTACAGTACACTGCAGTGTATGCAATGCTTGACACACATGCCCAACTAATTGTGAGCGTATTATATTTCGCCCGCGAACAGAGCAGAACTCTGTCTCTATGTTTGCATAACAGAATTATATATACATATGTATGTAAAAGCTGTAATATGATCGGCCAATTATGAATGCATTAACCTGCAGCTGTAGTGTAAACACTTTCCAAGTACATGCCTTCCGCACGTACATATATACTTACATACATACATATATGTATACTACATGCTACATACTCTTGCTCTGCCGACGTTCTCATCGGCAGAACTTATATATAAGTTAACATTAGCCAAAACCAATCCAACTGTGGCTAAGTTAAATTGAGCATCCGGCATTGTTTGTGCACCGAGATCTTTGACCCCCTGTCCCACGATCATGAGATGTGACGCTTGCGCAATGTGCAAGGTCAGCATTTCTTCCCAGCGACGTTCGGCATAGCAACGAGTTAAGGCTAGCTTATAAGAATAAAATTGCTTTTAGTTTTTAATTTTACTTCATGCAGACGCGATCGCGCTGCTCAAATAAAGCTCAACATTTATTAAATCCGATAGTTTCATTTCGGTCCGATCTATTAGATTGGAATAACTGGCGCCCAACTAAAAGTCGAACTCACACCCATTTAAGTGCAGTGCAACATAAAACAAGTAAGAAGGCTCTAGTCGAGAGTGCTCGACTAGATAATACCCTGAACCCAATTTTAAAAAAATAAAATAATAATCTGTACTGTGGTTTGGTTTTTTGTAATTATCTTGAAAATGCATCAATTTTAGTGCTGAAAATGGCAAAAAACTTCTTTATTTTGACAAATAGTTCAATATATTGCTCTTGATTAGTATTAAAATTAATCCGTTTTCAAGATAATTACGAAAAACCAGTGTCGAACGTGACAAAAAGTTGACTTTTCTGGAGAATTACCCATATGGATAAATCAGAAAGTATACATAAGAATGTATGCGTGTAACGTTCAAAATGTACATACATATACATGTATATATACATATTTTTCTTTTGATTTTTGCCATTCCAACATTTTAGAATAATGCTTGTTTTGTTTACTTTTTTAGCATTACAGTGTTAAGTAACTTCTGCCTAGCTCTGTTAGACATCCACATATCAATTGAGACCTAACTATTGCATAAGTTTAGGCACCATTAAATTTCCGAAATAGTACAAAAAGTACTGAGCGAGATACACCAAACCCGAGACTCGTCATCGCCTGCCCCGTATGCACTGCGAAAAAAAATAATAATAGATGGCGCTTATATTAGTTGAAATTCGAAAAATGTTATATTATTAAATATCATTATAAAAAGACCCAACAAATAAACGTTCCTCGATTAACACGCATCACCTTAATTAACTCAGAAACTTCATAATTGTAAAAGAAATATATCACTGCCACTCGAAGCTGTAATAGCCATAGTAAATAAGTTCACTGCTAAAGCGCCATCTAGCAAGTTTAAATTCTTAGACCATGCTAGGCTGGTTTTAAATGTACATGTGTGCAAGTTATCACCCCGCTACTCAAGCGACTCTTATGATAAATGTAAACAACTTTCAAATAGCATAACTCAGTCTCCCCAATCATAAACAACCTATAGTATCACGTCACTCGGCTCAAACATAAATATTCCCTATTCCCACAGAGTCAGAATTTTAGCTTCAACATAAACATAAGAATCTCTACGCGGTTTTCAAGGGCTCTTTGAGTTAGCAACCAAGCTTTAATATAAACAATTCATAATTTCACAATACCGATATAGAATCACGTAAGCCACTCTTGTGAGCTTTCGAGCTTTTCAGCTTTGAGCTTTAATGAGGGAAGCTTTAACATAAACATTAGCTGACTTGCAGCATAAGATCATTTTTGTACTTTAGTTCGAATTTGGAGTTTAATAAAAGAACACTACGTTCACTATAATAAAATAATTTTTTTATTAACTTGCAAAGGCAAGTTGATTAATTGGCGCCCAACGTGGGGCATACGTTGAATAAAAAACACATAAAAAGAAACTACATCTTTTTATGTAATCGTACGCCGCCGAACTAAAAGTGAAATAAAAAGTGTCAAAAATTTAAACTCAAAAAGAAACATCAAGTTTCTAGAACTCAAACAAAAAGTGCATTAAAAAGTTTTAAATAAAAAAGAAACAGCTTGTGCTTCAAACCAAATTTTAAATCACAACAACGCTAATAAAAGTCACATGACTTAAAACAAAAAAACTGAATCTAAACGACAAAAGTTTGTGCCTGCCTAAAACAAAAGGCAGCTTAAGACGAAAAGATCGTGCTGTGTGACCGAACCAAAAGGTCGCAACCCAAAACCAGTGACAAGACAATAAAGAAGGAAGGAAGGAAGGAAGGAAGGAAGGACGACCCGATCCACCCCAACCCAAAGAAAGAAGTACCACTACGTGAGCGATTGAGAATCTTTATAATCTTTATAATTACTCATTAAGCTACATTTAAAATTTTTTGTGTTTAATAATTGTACTAAACCTGGACGAGTTAATTGAAAAATTTTCAAATTTAAAAGCAAATACAAATAATTCAAAAATGGCTAACAATCTAACAGCAGAAATAATAGCTCAATTGATTGCAAATCAAACCAGAGTGCTTCAAGAACAAATTACAGAATTAAAAGCTCAGTTAACATTGTCTTCCAACAACGAACAAGAATTTAAAGCAACAGTCATCAATGATACAATTCGTTGCGACGAATCATTCGATATAGTTAAATCCTTACCTGAGTTTTCAGGAAACCAAAACGCATATGTAAGCTGGCGTGAAGCAGCTTGCGGTGCTATGCGAATGTATAAAGAGGGCAGTAGAAAATATGTAGGTGCCTTAGCAATACTTAGAAACAAAGTCACAGGTAGAGCAAATGATATCCTAACTAATCACGGTACCGTACTTAACTTTGAGGCAATACTTGCCAGATTAGATTTTGCATATAGTGACAGGCGTCCGATGCACATTTTAGAACAAGAATTAAGTGTCTTACGACAGGGCAACTTATCGGTTCTCGAATATTATAACCTGGTTAATAAAAAACTAACCCAGCTGATAAACAAAACTATTATGACATATGGCGACAAGGCCAATGTAATTACCGAATTAAATAATAAAAACAGAGAAAACGCTTTGCGAGTTTTCATCACAGGCCTTAACGGATCTTTATCAAATATTTTGTTTTCTCTTAAACCAGAAAACCTTCCAAACGCCTTGGCTAAAGCCCAAGAGCTAGAAGCAAATTATCAAAGAGCTAATTTCGCTTATAATCATTCTGTTAATATACAACAGTCCAATGAAAATAAAAAAGAACAACCAAAGTATAATAAATCAAATCAATCTAATAAAAAATATGACAATCATTTACCTTTCAATCAGAGCTCGCAAAATCAAATTCAATCTAACCCCCAACCCCCTCAAGAACCAATGGATGTAGATAGATCCGTTCAAATACAAAACCCATCTTTCCAACAGAATCCAATTTTAGAACAGGCAAACAAAAGAGTATTCTCTTCTCAAACAACTCATCAACCAAAAAAGGTTATGCGTGTTAATAACATTCAGGAGGACCATTTTTTAGAGGAGCAAGGGGAGAGCTCCCATTCATCTACAGAATAGATAAAAAAAATAAACAAAAACCTAAAGGTATTAATAGACACAGGCGCTACAGCTTGTTATATTAAAAAAGGCATATACAATAACCCAGAAGAGTTAGTTATTAAAAAAAGAGTAAAAACTGTCAATGGATACAGTATCATAACACATTCTCATAATATAAATATTTTCGGAAAACGTTATAGATTTTATGAAATCGATAATCTAGAAGCAGATTTGTTAATCGGTTATAATCTACTAAAAGCTATTAATGCAATAATTGACCTATCAAAAGGTACACTGCATTATAATAATAAAACAGAAACGATTAATTTGATAAATGAAAATCCAGATAAGGAGTATTTCGTCACTCCTTATCTAAAAAATGAAACTTTTCAATCAAATACATTATTCAATGTATCTGACATACAATCAGCGTCATCAAGTGACTCTGATTACCCAAATACAAAAAATAAAGCGATTAACGAAAATCTCAATAAAAACAAGCATATAAAAAAGAAAAAGCTAAAAAGAGCAGACAACGAAAATTGTCAGTATCCTCTACAAGCACTTCAATATGCGAAGTAAATCATTTAAAAGTTAATCATTCCATTGATAAATGGCCAATCTAACAACTCTTGAAGAACAAATCATTCAAGAAATAAAATCAAACACTCTCAAATACAAATATCTCTTCCTTTTAGAACAGATATTAGAGGTGAAATCAGAACGATAAACGACACTCCAATTTACAGTAAACAATATCCTTATCCTCATTCAGTTAACAATTTTGTTAATAAGGAAATAAATAGGATGTTAGACGAGAACATAATAAGGCCAAGCAAAAGTCCTTATAACTCTCCAGTATGGGTTGTAGGAAAAAAGGGCTTTAATGAAGATGGAACACAAAAGCACAGATTAGTTATTGATTACAAAAAACTAAATAATAATACAATTCCAGATAGATATCCGATGCCAGATCCATCGGTAATATTATCTAACCTAGGTAAAGCCAAATTCTTTTCAACTATTGATTTAGAATCTGGTTTTCATCAAATTTTAATGAAAAGCACAGATATTGAGAAAACCGCTTTTTCCATCAATAATGGAAAATATGAATTTCTTCGCTTGCCATTTGGACTTGCGAACGCGCCTAGCATATTTCAAAGAGCTATGGACAATATATTACGTGATAAAATCGGTAAAACTTGCCACATCTATATAGATGATATAATAGTTTTCTCAGAAAATATCGAGCAACACTTCAATGACTTACAAGAAATTATCGAAATATTATTTAAAGCAAATATGAAGATATCTCTAGAAAAATCCAAATTCTTTAAAAAGGAAATCGAATTCCTAGGATATGTAGTGTCTCACAATATTATTACAACTGACCCCAAAAAATAGAAGCTATCATAAAATATCCACCTCCCACTAACTTGAGAGAATTACGAGGTTTTCTAGGTTTAACTAACTACTACAGGAAATTCGTACAAAATTACGCAAATATAGCAAAGCCCCTCACAAAACTATTACAAGGACACAATGGTATGATTTCAAGACACATGTCGAAAAAAACAAAAATATCTCTAGACGATGAAGCTCATTCAGCATTCGAAAGTTTAAAATCACACTTAGTTGCAAGGGTTGAACTAACTCAGCCAGACTATTCCAAAAAGTTTGTTCTTACTACAGACGCTTCTGACATCGCTATAGGCGCTGTCCTTTCGCAAGAAAGCAAACCAATCACATTCATTTCAAAGACATTAAATAAAACAGAAAGAAATTATGCAACAAACGAGAGGGAATTATATGCCATAGTCTGGGCATTAAAAAGTCTTCGTAATTACTTATATGGTATTACAAATTTAGAAATCCAAACAGATCATCAACCACTTTCTTTCGCGATTTCTGCACGAAACCCTAATTCAAAAATGAAGAGATGGCATGCCTTTATTGAGGAATTTTCTCCTACTATATTTTACAAACCAGGGTCAACGAACGTTGTTGCCGACGCTTTATCCAGAATAATAATAAACAACATTACCACTGAAAGTAATCAAATGTCCGATAGTGCACCCTCCGACAATGAATCCTTATCCGATATCGAAACTGTACATTCAGCCGACAGCAGCCATGAGTACATATTTGAAGAAACGAAAAAACCACTGAATCAGTTTAAGCAGCAACTACTTATTTCAAAAAATAAATTTACTATTCATGAAAAATGCGAACCCTTCAATAAAATAAGACATATCATAGAATATGATACAGTAGATAATTTAATCCAAATACTTAAAGAATTTTTACAGCCAAAAATAACGACAGGAATCCACTGCAGTCTTGAAGATCTATACGAAATACAGAATACAATAAGAAACACCTTCACAAATAAATTTCTCTTTACCAGAAATTTGTCTTAGATATCGAAAATAAAAACGACCAAGAAATTATTATAGAAGAAACACATGCTCGAGCTCATAGAGGTTTCGACGAAAATCTTAAGCAAATTCTTAAGTATTATTATTGGCCAACACTATATAAAACTCTTAAACAATATATACGACATTGCGAAATTGTAATAAAATAAATACGATAGAAATCCAAAACAAATACTTATTTCTAAAGCACCCATTCCAAAAACAGAAGGTGAACAATTACATATCGATATTTTTTATGCTCAAAAATTATCATTTATCACTTGCATAGATGCTTATTCAAAATTTCTAGTTATAAAAGAAATCAATAACAAATCGGATATGGCCAATAAAGTATTAGAATTGATCCAAATCTTTCCATTCGCTAAATCAATAATGCTAGACAATGAACCTAGTTTTTCATCTGCACAATTTAAATCAACACTGTCCCGTTCAGGTATAAATATTTATTATACAGATCCCAGACACAGCTTAAGCAACGGCCAAGTAGAAAGAGTTCATTCAACACTCATCGAAATTTCTCGATGCATCCAAGAAGAATTTAAATTAGTTGATTATTCTGAAGTTATATACCGTGCAGTCAGAGAATATAACAACACAATACAATCAACAACCCAACAAAAACCATATGAAATTTTATTTAACAAATAAATCACTCTGAATTATCCGCAAAGCTAGAATCAGCTCAATCCAAAATGTTAGACTACCATAACAAAAAACGAATACCAAAGAATTACCAAGTAGGCGAAATCATTTATGAAAAGAAACATGGCGAACGAAATAAACTGCAACCCAAATATAAAAAACAAGTAGTTAAAGAAGATCTAGGAAATACAGTTAAAATAAATAATAGAGATCGTATAATTCATAAAGATAATATAAATCCTAATAAAATTTTTGTTTTTGTTTTTTAGCATGATCACTTTGTACGTGCTTATTAGTTTATTGCCCTTTTGCCGCTTCGATATCATAAACTACTCAAACGACGATTATGTTTTACTTGAAGATATTGATAATTTTTTACTATACGAAACATTTGGAGAAGTGTTTCACGTTACTAATTTAAGTTTTTATAATGATATATTTGAAAGAGAGCTAACATTTTTTGATAATAAAAACAACACTATTGATTGGGAAATAACAATGGAACTAAATTTAATTAAAACCTTTCTTTCTCAACTTACACCTCATAAAGTCTCTAAGCGAAGTATAAATGAATTAGGTACTATTTTTAAATGGATTACAGGAACACCAGATCATGATGACATGCTAACAATTCAAAATAAAATAAATGAACTCATTGAAAATAATAATATACAAAATCAAATTATTTCTGCAATTTTCAAAGAAGTTACAAAATTTACAAATCTTTTAAAAAACATTAAATTCGATCAAGAAATGCTATTAAAAAATACCGTCTCAAACTATTATCACTTGACCTACAAAATCTGCTAGACACTATTACATTTTCAAAGCCAACATAATAAACCCAAAAATTTTAAATAACAAGATATGATAAACATATTTAATCACGAAACATTTAATATTACTCTTATCGACCTCTGGACGTATCCTCTTTTTCAATTATCTCATACCAAGGTTTAATTATAGTTTTTATAAAATACCCAACTATAAATTATAAGTGCAAATTATATCATGCTAAAGCAGTTTCCCAATCAGATGGAAAATTATTCATAGACAATAAAATCACTAAATGTAAGAATACCTTTTATCGTATTAAAAATTTTAAAAGAGAAATTTATAATACTTTTGCTCAAATTGTTTACGAGAAGAACTGCTTCATAAATTTAGTTAATAAGCAATTCACTAGCTGTACAAAAATATCAGAAAAAAACAAGCAATAGAAATAATAACAGATGGCGCCATTTTAGTATCAGGAAAAAATTGCGTTAATAATACCTGGCTTACAGGTACCTACCTCATAACTTTCAAAACCATTGTAACCATAAATAACATTACTTACACAAACCAAAAAGAAAAATTGCTGAACTATATAAAACATAACAAATTTACAGATTATTTTATTACTGATTATCAACCTTCTAATGACACTGAGTTACGATTAGAAAAATACAAATACTTTATCAAAAATTGTAATAGAATTAGAAAATAATCATACAAAAATTACGTTTATTATATTTGTAATCATTTTTATATTCATTATGATAAAGCTTCTCAAATTTTGTTCAAAGAACAATCTCAATCCTATTAAATTCTTATTTTCAAAGCCCCTAAATGATCAAAATATTCAAATTCAAAACCCTGATATGCTAAATGCCATAAACACTCAAATTGAATTTCTTATGAGAAATCGTTAAGAATCAGGGACGATTCTTCTTAAGAAAGGGGGGAGTTATCACCCCGCTACTCAAGCGACTCTTATGATAAATGTAAACAACTTTCAATAGCATAACTCAGTCTCCCCAATCATAAACAACCTATAGTATCACGCCACTCGGCTCAAACATAAATATTCCTTATTCCCACAGAGTCAGCATTTTGACTTCAACATAAACATAAGAATCTCTACGCAGTTTCCAAGGGCTCTTTTGAGTTAGCAACAAGCTTTAATATAAACAATTCATAATTTCACAATACCGATATAGAATCACGTAAGCCACTCTTGTGAGCTTTCGAGCTTTTGAGCTTTGAGCTTTAATGAGGGAAGCTTTAACATAAACATTAGCTGACTTGCAGCATAAGATCATTTTTGTACTTTAGTTCGAATTTGGAGTTTAATAAAAGAACACTACGTTCACTATAATAAAATAATTTTTTTATTAACTTGCAAAGGCAAGTTGATTAATTTGCATACATAGAAAAAC